>JAOXNZ010000074.1:17900912-17920993 GCA_028566095.1 Kryptolebias brasiliensis
AAATACAACACAAGTGCCATTTTGAAACCTTATTAAAAAAGGATAAATATACTCCCAGTCACAATAGTTCAGCATTACACACATGACTAAATCATTCAATATCAATTTTACAGCTTAATCTGTCAAAAATACTTTTAATATTATAGCAACCCCAAACACACCTACTACACTTCCCCCAAAGACTTTAGAAAATGTTCCCAAGTTAAAGCTTAGCCTAGTTTTAATGAGTATTTACAAATATTGTGTTTGGTAAAATTAAAATGGGATGTAACAGGAACATTAGCAATGGTGGGGTTCAGAGTGGGAAGGGTTTGAACGCCCTCAGTTTGGAGAAATGCTGTCTGGGTTAGTTTTGACCAAGCTAAGGCTATGGCTGTTTGCAGACGTAACGGCGGCAGCAGAAGGGAGACGTAGCACTTCTGGAACAGCCTGGGACTCTTCCAACACGAACTGCAGTCCAAAGGTTCATAAAATACAATCTGCTTTGGTCTCAGCTGCATTTGAACTACCTGTTAGCTCATCAGTCCAGTCAGAGTTAAACTATTTTTCCAAATTGACTTAATTCAAAGAACTATCTACAACAGCTAATGTTTTAGGTGTTCATAACCTTTCTATGAAACTCCTTTTCAAAGATCTGATCTATTTAATGTAAATAAGTACTGATAATTATTTACACCAAGTGACTGGTAGCTAGCATAGGTACTAATTGTTTAATATTAGTTGCAAAGTTTATTTCCCACCAAAACTGATGTTCTTTTATGATTGTGTTTTGTTTTCACAACCTTATAACTGAATTTATAGAACATAACCATCAAGCATTACTGGATCCAAGTAGTGTCCAAAATGCATAAACGCCTACAGCGAACAGACCCAACACAACCAAAGACATTAACACGCTAATGCGGTTTTTATTAGAATAAATTGAAAAGAGAAAATTAAATAAGGTAAAAAATAAATAAAATGGTATAACAAGAAGCCTACATTTGCACAAACTGTTGTTTAAAACAAAGGATGACCAAATATATCATAAGTTAGAGCAATCAAACTCAATGTTTGTTGACATTACTTTGTCCTTTTGTGTATTATTTTAAAACTTTCACTATAAAGTAATTAAGTGTTAGTTTACAGGAATTCTGCATATAAATCCTGAGTCATACTGTTAGCAGATGTTAGCTTAGTGAGTCGATTCATGCTGAATTTGCAGAACTCAAACTTTAGGTTAGAAATCCCAAATTTTCAATCAGCTTTTTGTTAATTGTGTCTGAATTCAAAATGTCCAGCACAGCCAGCGTCTTACCTAACTGTGGGCAGAATTTGGCTTTTAACGTGACAAATAGCAACACAACAAACAAAACTCCAGCTCTTTGCCTCGTACAGGAAAATTACCAGCTTGTGGCGTTTTATTTAACTTTTTTTTCTTTTTTTTCAGCAAGGAAAACTCAAGTCTGTGACTTTTTGGGGGAAAAAATGCAGACATTTATCTTGTTGTCCACAGAGAGAAAAACACACCAAGATCAGTCAAAGCCAAGAATTTCCCAGAGAAATTGTCTCCTTTGATCTTTTAGCTGATTTAAACCTTTTCAAACAGTTATTTTCCTCCTTGGCTATGGCTGATTGAAATTGGTGAAGAGTGTGTGTGTGTGTGGGGAGGGGTGTGTGTCTCTCCATGTGTGTGTTGGGGGTTGGGGGAGCTGAAGGCCTTAAGCAATCCAAGTCCACAAAGGTGCACACCTGCCCTACGGTGACCTCAGCAGCCCGGCTCACATTTGGTTCCAGTTAGCTCCAACCACGGGAAATGTTACTGAGCCTTTCTGTGGGAACGGTGGGGGGGGGGATGGGTGGATGTGGTGTGGGACAGAAGTTTGGACAGAGGAAAGGGTGGTGGGGGGTTGCTGAGTTTGTGGTTCTGCCTGTCAGAGTTTTTTTATGTGTTTGTGGAGACACCTCAACACAATATTCTATAAACTTCCCCAGAACAAATCAGGCAGGATTTTTCCCACGACTCCAATCTGAAACACCAAAACCATTAAGCTCTTATCCCTAATCTCTGATTGGACTCTTTCTTTTATAGTCATATTACATACATTTCCTAAAGACAAAGTATTTATTTTTGTGACTGTTTTCCTGTTTTGTTTATTTATTTATTTATTTTTCCCATACATTTTTGCATACGTTGCTAGTTTCCCCATTCAAACATCAAAACATTCGGCTCTTTCAGGAGATGGCTGCTATGACTTTTGGTTTTCGTAACTTTAAAACTTTTCTAAACATTTAACTTTATTTATACATACATGGAGAGCTCTTTGGTTCTTTCAAAAACATTGCTCTCTTTTAAATCTGCTCATTTTGTTGTCTTCTTAGCTACCATTCTGCTCCTTTTAGGTTTAAGCTAGTCTTCTGCTCTTTTAGCTTTAGTAACTGAAGCATCAGTTTCTTTAGCAATTTTTAGCGGTCATTCAGCACTCATCAGTCTCTAGTTTTGTTTAAACAAGGACAGTATCTGTGTTTAATAATGTTAAAATAATAAATCACATTTACCTAACCGTCAAAAAAAAACAACAATATCTTTTCTTGTAAGATGTTGAGCGAAACTTACAGCATCTGCAGGTTGGAGAGGCCACGAAAAGCCCCGTCTGCGATGAAACTCACACGGTTGTTTCCAACAAGGAGCTCATCCAGTAAGCTTAAACCAACAAAGCTGGATTCTTCAAGCCTGGACAGATGATTCGAGGACAAGTTGCTGCAAGACAGAAACAGAAAATCATGAAGGAAGGTTAGAACAGCAGCCGACAAGAAGACTTTACTCTCGAAGAGGAGGCCCTAAGAGTTAAAAAAGCAACTTTAATTCAGTTGTTAGCTCAGATAGGTGGTTTGATCAACCAATCAGGTTTGGAGTTGGAGCCAATTTGCAACTCGTTGGCGAACATTTGCGAGGGAGTCTCCTAAATGTCTCAAAATATTTGTGGGAGTTCTCAGATCACACTTAAAAATGTCCCAATCATAGCTTTTAGCTATGGTTTTGCTAATTTTAGCTTTTGTTCTGCTAGTTTTAACTTGAACAACGTAGTTACCAATTCCTTCAACACATTTCAGCAAATAATGCAATTTCAGTAGTTTTCTGTACTTTCTTGGAGCCATTCTCCTTTTTCCTCCTTGGTCTCTCTCACCACATTTAAACATCTGATTCATAAATAAATCTAATAACTAGCCTCTTGTTTGGCTAAAGTTATCCATCTCAAAGAGATCAGTTTGCCGGTGATTAAAATAAAACCAAAACGAAGAAAACAAACAACTGAAAACCCTCCGTTCTTCTCTTTAAGATAAACTCAGATGAGAACAGATCAGATATCTGGACACGTTCACGGCCCACAGGCAGCCTTGTTTACTCTCAGGTTCATGTGATAAGAGCAAGGCAGGAAGAAAAGGACACAAACACACACATCAAAACCAAGTCTGGTGAAAAACACGGCCCACGTGGTAAACACTGAGCTGCCCACTGCTGTAAACAGCCACAACAAAGGAAACTGAATCAGCTCCCAGAGACGAGGTTGAGAAATCGGTCAAATTTGTGCAAATCTTAAAAAATGGGGAAAACTAATGCTCTTCCTTATAAGAAAGGGTGGAAGTGTTGGGAGTTCTGGGTGTGAATGACATGTGAGAAGGGAATATATAAGGGGAGAGGAGAGTAAAACAAAACCAAACGTGGACCTACAGTTTGCTGAGTTTCTGGCAGCATTCCCAGATGTTAGGTTGGATCCTGCTGATGGAGTTGTGTCCAAGCTGGAGCTGCTGGAGAGACCGCAGGCCGTACAGCCAACCCTTACTTACTTCCGTCAGGTTGTTGTAGTCCACCTCCCTGCAGGCAGCACAAACACGGTGACTCCTTTTATCAGCATTTTGTAGCACTTAGAGACAGTTAGCCAAATGTTCGTCACTTACAGGACTTCCATGTTGCTGAGGCCGAAGAAAGCTCCGTCCATCAGGTTTCTGAGACCGTTTCTCTGCATCTTCAGGGAGCGAAGAGCGACCATTTCTTGGAACGTCAAGCCCTCCACATTGCGAATCCGGTTTCTACTCAACTCTCTGGAACACACGCAGATCGTTTAGGATCAGGATTGTAAACAGGAAGGACAAAACCTGAGGGCTACCACTGACAAAACCTTTAGTCAGAAAAGACCAATCAGCTCCCTGCCAGTTTTTCCATCCATCACAGTTAAAGCCATAGTCTGGTGATTGTTTTAATGTAATGTTCTGTTATCATTAGTTAGTACTTATCAGCCATGAAGACTTGGTCCAGGCTAGGCTAATGGCTAGTTAAACCATGTCTCCTTGTATATCGGTTTTCTGGCTTATAAACGCATCGACCAGTCTCTCTAACAGGCTGTTATATTGTCAATCATAGTGTAATATGACACAGCATGAAATGTCTCTAGTTATAATATATTTCTACAGAACACTGTCCATGTTACTACGTTAATGTTGGTCTCCTGAGGCTGCTGAATGCATCAGTCTGCTGGGAGTTGAGGAAACGTTTGGACTGACCGGACTCACTGATCAGGACGTTGTTCGGTTGAGAAAACGGCAACAAACTGTACAGCTTCACGTGAAAACGTAGAGGTTTAATAGTAACTAATCCAGCGTTCTTTCACCCTGCTATAACAATTTCGGGAGATATGATTTATAAGCTTGAAAAATAATATAAATGGAGCCCCAGTTTGGCTAACCGTTAGCCTAGCCTGGACAAAAGTCTGCTGCACTTTTCTCCAAACCTTGTGTTCTGTGACTGATGTCACGGCTCATAAGGTACTAACTATTGGTAACAACTTGACGGAGCATCACTTCAAAAAAAATGACCCAATTTTTTGATTCATGTTTCATATTTCCAACAGTAAAATGTTACCTATATTAATAAGAGAAAGTTTGCATATCATGTGTGACCAAAAATGCAATAATTGGTACAAAATAAAACGAGTAAGAGCGTACAGATGCTGGAGGTTTGGCAGCTCGAAGTTCTTGGTTTGGAGGGAGGAGATGCGGTTCCGGTTGAGCTGAAGAACCTGCAGGGTGCTGGACAGGCTGGAGAAGCAGCGGGTTTCCAGTGAGGAGATCCGATTGTTGTTGAGGAACCTGAACAAATTCCGAAAAGATTTAGCTTAAAATTGAATGTTTCTTTCAACACAAAGAACAAAGAAACTAGTCCTCACATGTTCTTTAGAGGGAGAGCAGGGAAGGAGTTGGCTTTTATTTCTACGATCTTGTTGTTGCTGAGGTCCAGCGTTCGGAGGGTGAGGAAGGGTCTGAGCCGCTCCTCAGAAATCCTGGTGATCCTGTTGTTTGCTCTGAAAACACAGACGCCATTGCTCCAATAAATTACAAAAATACCAGATATTTGACTAGTGGTGCACAACAGCTTCATGTTCCCAGATATACAAACAGCCAAGTCCCTAAATTAGACTGCGGCATGAAAAAAATGACAAACTCTCACGCGCTTGTGAAGCTGAAGCTTACCACCCAACATGAAACTCTGTCGTCACTTTTTTTCCTCTTTTTTTTTTGTTGATGCTGCTTGCAACAAATTGTTCAACTTGATTAATGTCACAGCTTGTCACATCAAAAAAAGCTTCAGGTTTAGCGATGTGTTATTTTGTTTATAAGGTAATTACCAACAAGGTATTTAAAAACATAACCCACCAATTACTTGGCTGATGAATACCATTCCCTCAGTGAAAGCATGCCTCGGCAGAGGCCAGCAATTTCCTGAGCTGCACGCCTCCTAAATTGCAGTGCAGGGACTGCTTAGTTATAAACAGAGCCTGTACAGTGCCCTCTTTGTGTACAGGCATTCAGCAGTGGAGAGAGTGGACAGGAGGAGGGGGAACCATCCAGTCCACCAGACTACAGGCCCCGTTTTCAGTATTCATTGCAGAGGTTAGAGTCCCTCCTCCGACTACACCTGGCTGACCAGGAATTTATTTATTTATTTGGATAAAAAGCAAAAGGCTGGACTTTGTCCTTAATCTGATGTGCAGCTTCAAAAGTGGCTTGTATCGTGAACATAGCATAAAAATACTGTATTTAGTAAGTGTTTGTATAGCTTGTTTCTACATTGATATTCAGATCAGTAAAAACAGAGTCTCTCTTCTCATCAACACTCCAGCCGTCTGTAGTTCAGTCTGGCTTTAATGTCTGTTCCCATTTTGTCACATATTCAGGGAACTGTGTGCTCACATTGACCCATTTTCCACACTGCTTTAATGTTTGTACATAGATTTCCATGGAAACGACATCCAGGAAGTGCCAAAGATTTTTGTGAGTGAGGAAGATTTACTGGTCAACAAAAAAAGCAAAGATCAGTTGGAAAACTGGATGAGACCATGGCGTACCTTGAAAATTGTACTGGCTTAAATTTTAAGGCTGTAGTAAAATACATTACATCAATCTCTGCTATAAAAGTGGCACAAACAGGCCTTTTGTTTGGAAATTTGCAGAAGGGTCTCCATGCACCACAACCCACAGGTCCAAACAAAAAGGCTGCACACCACCTGTAGCTCAGTTTTCATGTTTTCCTCACTGGTTGCTGAGAAAAGGAGGCAGCTTGGTGAAACAGAAGCAGTCTTTCCAGTTTTTCACAGAGAAATAAAACAACAGGCAATGATGATAAAGACATTCAGGTGTCATTTTTAGACAGTAACAGAGATGTCTCCAAAATAACTGTTTTGCAGAAAAGACATACTACCTTCAGTTCGAAGCACAAACCTAACCTTTAACAATCTAGCCTCTTTTATCAAGTAGTTTTGCAATATCGCCACAAAGAGAGGCCATTTTTCAAGCCACCTCTAGTTATCCATAAACCCCCTATCGACCAGGCCGCATCCAGCGATGATGTGAACTTTTATAAATGAAGCCGTTATCGTGGAATCAGTGGAGGTGTGGAGTGGTGTTGACATGGACTGCTACACTTAAAATGGTTGGACATTTGGTTGATCAGGCCGTCTGCCATCACTACATCACACCGTCAACCTGCAATACCAGGGGAACCTTTACTGTGTCAACTATTTCAGCTCTGTCACTACCTCCCTTGTTGGTTCAGAACTGTAACAGTCCTAAAACTAGAGATTACATTTTAACAGAGAAAAGACATTTCTACTGTAATTCTATTCGCTAGTGATGCTCAAAGTCTTGTGTTTTAAGTGTTCCCATGAAAAATCTCCATTTAAAGAGCCAAAAAGTCCCATCCCTTCACCCTCTTCCTACTTAGGAGTGAACTGAGACACCGCTAATTCTTGACACAAACATGCAAAATGTAGGGGCATGGCTAAGAGTTACGGGAATGGTTGAAATGGGATTTGGTCTTAGCATCTGAACATCACCACTGGCACTCACTGATATTTTTGAGTTAGCTAACTTTCCTTGTTAGCATTGTTACTAATGTTGCCTTATTTTTAGTGCTGTTGGCATATTGTTAGCACTGTTGCTGTGTTGTTAGCACTGTTGTCATGTTGTCAGCATTGTTGCCTTGCAGCTAGCACTGTTGCTGCATTGTTAGCACTGTTGCTGTGTTGTTAGCACTGTTAGCACTGTTGTCATGTTGTTAGCATTGTTGCCTTGCAGCTAGCTCTGTTGTCTTATTGTTAACAGTGTTGCTGCGCTGTTAGCATTTTTAGCGCTGTTGCTGTGTTGTTAGCACTGTTAGCATGTTGTTAGCATTGTTGCCTTGCAGCTAGCACTGTTACTGCATTGTTAGCACTGTTGCTGCATTGTTTGCACTGTTGCTGCATTGTTAGCACTGTTGCTGTGTTGTTAGCACATTTAGCACTGTTGCCTTGCAGCTAGCTCTGTTGTCTTATTGTTAACACTGTTGCTGTGCTGTTAGCATTGTTAGCACTGTTGCTATGTTGTTAGCACATTTAGCACGCTTGCCTTCCACTTAGCACTGTTGCCTTGCAGCTAGCTCTGTTGTCTTATTGTTAACAGTGTTGCTGTGCTGTTAGCACCGTTAGCACTGCTGTCTTCAAGTTAGCACTGCTGTCTTCAAGTTAGCACTGCTGTCTTCAAGTTAGCACTGCTGTCTTCAAGTTAGCACTGTTGATTTGCAGCAGGAAGGCCCTGAGTTTGTAACTCATCTGGAGCCTTTCTGTGTGGAGTTTGCATGTTCTTCCAATGCACATGAATTTTCTCCAGATATCCAGTTTTGTCCCACAGTTCAAAATGTCCCTAGGTGTGCGTATGTGTGTGAAACGTTGTTTGTCTCTATGTGGCCCTGTGATGGGTTGGCGACTTGTCTGGGTGTCCCCTGCCCCACAACCAGTGAGACAGGCAACAGCTCCCAGTGACCCTGCGCAGGATCAAGTGGGTATAAAAAAAATAAGTAAATGAATTGATGGATGGAATGATGGAATCTGTATTTATTGTCAAACCAACATAACAAACACACCAACACAACATCAGTATTGTTGCGCTGAGGAAGCTGCAACCACAGAAATTTACCACTACATACATAAAGTTAGTATCACACTCTTTCTGGTTAATTTTCACAAATGTGTGTTACCTGACTGAACCTTCAGCTGACAGGCTTTTTACACCAGCATGATTAGTTTCACACAAGCTCGTACCTGCCAGCACCCTCATCGTAGCTCCACAGCCTCAAACACTTTCAAGCTGTACTCACAAACTGACAAACTGTATTCAGTGGTGTTTCTTTTTTTACCAAATATGTGTTTTCAGGAAAGCTATGTCAACTAAGCAGCAAAAAATTTCAAATAGAGCACGTTTTTCAAATGGAAAGTTGTTGTTTTTTTTTACTAAAAACCGTCTCGCTTGTGGTGCGTCTGAGATTTTGTGTGTGTGTGGTATTTCCTATTGGAAAAAGAACAGAGTTTTTAGATGCAATCTGATGACTCCTCTCTGCCATGGCGCCTGTAATGAAAAACAGCGCTGCTTTTTTTTTTTGTTGAGAAGCCATAATACGCTCCTCATACATCTTTGACATGAGGCTCATCGTTTTAACACATCAATTAACATCCTTCTCCTCATTAAAAATACATCATAAGCATAAGTCTTGACTCACCACAGTTTATGGACCAATAAGTTGATCAATATAAACATGACTCTCACGTGAAGCACAAATAATAGGTTTGGATCCAGAGATTTTTTTTTTTTAACCAGACTAAACAATAATTCTAATAATCAAAAGCAACCAAACGAATGATGAACAATTTGTACAAGGAGTAGACTCTTTATTGCACACATTTTTTCTTTAAACGTTACAGAAGATTATTATAATTGCTCCTGTTTTTGGTTTGTAATTTACATCTTCAACAAGGTTCTTATTTCCGCCAAAATACCAAGAGGTCGTTCTCCACCTAATCAAACCTGCGATCTCTGCGGTCATTTGTTGAACCCTCCTTGAACACGGGCAGGGGGATTAAGCGGCAGTGGGGTTTACCCCCTCTCTAAATTCCTGGGAAATTGTTCAATTAATTAAGATGATCACGACTCAATTACTACCAGCTGCAGGGTTATTGGCCTTTGTTTTTACTCGAAGCTGCGAGGTCAAAGGAGTCGGGGAGAGCTGCCGCTATGTCTGACTGGCTGTTTGAATAAGTGGTATTTGATACCCTGAGGTCTTTTTTTTTTCTATACAATCCTCCCAACTTGGAGAAACTAAAGGAGGGAGAGAAATTCTGGAAAAATGTTCCACTGGAAAAAAAAAAACTGAACTGCACTGCATGACATGAGGGGGGAAAGAGGGGGATTACCAATGAGGGTAATATGTAAGTGCAGTTTTTCTTACTCTTTATCTTCTTATAGTTTTAACTAATTTCAGATTAATTCACCTTTTGCAGTTGAAGAGTTTAACAGATTTTCAGTGATTTCTTTGAAATCTGGATGTTTTTAGGGTGGCACTGACATTTTAAAATGCACTGAGAACTATAATTTTAATTTAAACTTGACTTATTGCAAAAAAACAGGCAAAGATACCATTGTTTTTATTTATTAACTGATCTACTAGCTATTTAAAACTGTTGCATGTCAAGCAAGACATGGCAATAATCTTACGTTTACAAAAATTACACTCATGAGTCAATGTGACATTAGCCCTTTTTTGGAGAGTTTGCATGATAAACTACCACCTGTTTCTGGTTGAGGTGGTAGTTTCAACCTTAACAAGGTGCAATGCTCCCTTGTAGGGGTGAGTCTGCCTCAAGCAGAGGAGCTGAAGTAACTGGGATTCTTATCCACAGGAGGATAAGAGGAGGATGCTGCTCCAGTTTGAGTGGTGAAGAAGAGGCTTAGCCAAAAGGCAAAGCTCTCAATTTACTGGCCCATCTACGTTCCAACCTTCACCTGTGGTCATGAGATCTGAATCATGACCAAAAGAAGGAGATCTTGGATACAAGCATCTAAAATGAGCGTCCTCCAAAGAGTGGCCAGGGTCAGCCTTAAGGGATTTTCACAAAACCCCACAACCCAAGACTGAGACACTTTCTGGCTGTTTCTGTGTGATTTTTGAATGGACTGAGGTGGCATCGGGGTATTGGGGGGTTGTGTCTTTGTACCTCGAAGTGAGGTAGTAACAGTAACAGTAATCCGTAACAGTCAACATGGAAAAAGGTAAGTCGGCTTTGCAGCTCAAGGGTGAGCTGTAGTGTTGACATTCGATCTGTGCAACCATCCAGCCTAAACAACAATAAACAGATTCATTACTGAGGAGAACATCAAAGATGATGCACAGCGATTTAGCAATTGATTAATTACAAAGAGGATTGATAAACTGAGTTAATCTGTTCTGTTTTGAAAATGGTTTGAAGGAGACGTCTGTTACACATTTAATGCCCCTCTTTCGGTTCTGCGATGGTCGCTTCATTTCTGAAAGCTCGTATCTATGTGAACATGGTCGGCAGCTTTAAAATGGACTGGTCTTTTTGGTTACTTTGTGATGGGGTGAGGAGCTCCATCATCCTGGGGTAGCTTGAAGTAGAGCCACTGCTCCTCTGCATCAGAAAGCTTCGGCTGAAGTGTTTCAGACTTTTGGTTAGGATGCCTCTTGAATGCCTCCCTGTGGAGGTTTTTGTCATATCTTATGTTGTTGTTGCTGAAAGCCTTTTTTGTCATATTGGTAGGAGATCTTAAGAAAGATCCAGAACTCCCTGAAGGCATTGTGTCCTCTCTGGCCTGGGAACACCTTAGGTTCCCCCAGGAGGAGTTGGAAAGTGTAACTGGGGAGAGGGATGTTTGGGTTTCCCTCCTCGACCTGTTGCCTCTACAACCAGAAGAAAATGAATGGCTGAGCATGACAAACTGTAGCTCACTAGCTTGAAGCTATCAGCCTAAATAGATACGTATTAAAAAAAGAAAATACATCAGTGTTTTACAACCATGAGACATAAATCTCTGATGCATTCAAAGTGGTTACACTCTAAAACAAACCATTTCAACTTTGAGGACGCCTGTAACATAAACAACATTTTTAAAAAAAGCTTGCATGGCTAAACTCTGATCTCACACATACACAGAAGCAGCTAATTTGGTTCTTTCACGTGGACATGTCAAAAAGACCTGTCCCTGAGAAAGCTGGGGATCCTTAACCAAACAGAACTGCTTAGTGTTCCCCACCACCATGAAGCTCCGCCTCAAAGGTTCAGGGTCATTTAAAGGGTACTACCTCCATATCAGGGCCCCAGTAGATTTCTACTTGGGTAACCTGATTTGGCCCTCGTTGTTTCTATTCAAACATACAGATAGAAAAATACCCCAAAATAAGCTTGAAAAGGTTCTTGTAGTTGAAACACACTAAGTGAAGAGCTCATGTAGCTTGGTTAGTTTGTAGCACTAGTCCAAGCTAAGATTCATTATAACCATTAATGGAACAACATGGCTTTTTAAACAAGGTATATTAGGATCTGTGAACCACATAATAAAAACAAAGCAAGCTCAGGACTGAAACAAGAGAATCAGAATCCTCCCTAAAAGAAGGGAGGAAAATCCACTCATGCAGGTGAGAAAGCATCAAAAGATAAAGCCTACCCTTCTCATGTTTCTCTACTAATAAGAAAATTATTGCTGGAGGTGACGCTCCTTTCTTAAAGCTGCGAACAAATTGTTGATTGACTGGCTGAGGACTGAGCACCCTGCGGCTGCAGCTGGCTGTCGTGTCGGGGCTTGATGAGGAATACGCCTCATCTGGCCGGGAGTCGGGGCACATTCTTCCACAGTAACTTCACGCTGCATAGTTTTCAGAGATATGCCACAGACCAAATAAAAATTGTTGAGGTTTCACTCACTAATATTTGGTGTTAGTCTGAAAGCACATCTTGCAAAACGGGATTCCAGAGAATCACCGACTCGAAGTCTGCAGCAGACGATGATGCTTTTCTTAAACAATTTTGGACAAAAAGCACTTTTGGTTCTAGTGGATGGATTAGGCCCTGACATGGGTTCATTTAGTTCAAGATACTAAATAAACCAATTCCTTCTAAGATGACAAATCTTCTCTTTCCAACTTTATATCACTATTTACAGGCAAAAATAGCAGCAGCCACCTAGAAAGTCATTTTATTTCTGCTGATGACATTTATTGACAAACACTTGACCCATTTGAGGCTGACGGTCCTGTTTGAGAACCAGTGTCATCGTTGGCCATTTTAAACAAAATCTTTAGCCGTGGAAAAAAAAATAATTGTAAGAATATTTTTGGTCATGAGCTTGAATCAGTGGTCTGTGGTCGTTCGTTGTGACAGCCTCACCAACAGTCAATTCACCAAAGACGACCTACAAGAAGTATCAGCATCTTTTCCCACCCAAAAGCACGTCCACAGCTGTCTTTTCCCTCATCCTCCTGCCTCTATTCGTCATCTGAATATAATAGTTGGAGCGTAAACAGCAACGCGTTATTTCCTTTTATCGTTGAACTGATATCTCTGTCGGATCTTTGACGTACTTGATTCTCCCGCAGCAGAAAGTCGCACATAGGGTCATATTAAATCTTGCATTGTACAGTGTGACGTGAGATTTTAGAATCTCGATTTTGCACAGTGTGGCAGGTACCAGTTGTTTACAGTGATCGGATATCACACTGTGACCCAAGCCGTAGGAGGTTGCAGAGTGGAAAAAAAAATCTTTTCACAATGATGATGTCATAACCTCTAACCTAACGTACAGCCCCAGGTGTGTCAGACGTAACAACATCAACAACAATGGCAAATTACCCTGCTTGCATTTGTGCTACAGCAAAACCTTCTTGTGTTTACAGTTTGGACCAGTGGCTTATGACACAGTGTGAGTTGGATGGTTGTTGTTTCTCTTTTAGTCTACATCAGTCTCTGTAGTGTTTTATTCTGCTTTCATTTTGTTATTTTTTTTATCTGTCTTCATAAGATCTGTTTTAGTAGTGTACAGCACTTTGGATAAACAAATTGTTCTTTTAAATGTGCTTTATAAATAAAATGGATTTGGATTTAGATTTGGACCCAGCATGCAAGTTTCACAATTTGTGTTTTGTTATTGTTGTATTTTTGTGACAGCGCCATGCACAGGCCTGGTTTTTACAATGTATTGGCTTGTTTTTGGTGTTTTCATGTGGATGAAGACATTTCTTGAAACGGTTCTGTGTTTACCGCCATGGGGTTCGTCTTGTAACCGGAGGGTTGCCGGTTCAAGTCCCCGCTCCATCAGTCTCACTCAGCCATTGTGTCCTTGGGCAAGACACTTCACCTGCCTTGCCTTGCCTACTGGTGGTCAGAGGGCTCGGTGGCGCCGGTGTGATGGCAGCCTCGCTTCTGTCAGCTGTTCACCACCATCAGTGTGTGAATGAATGGGTGAACGACTGATTGTGGTGTGAAGCACTTTGGGGTCCTTGGACTAGATAAAACGCTATCTAGTCCTTGGACTAGATAAAACGCTATATATTACCATTTACCAAAACATTTACCATTTACCAAAACAAGAAAAAGATCATTTGGGAAAAACTGTTTCCATCTTGACAGGGTCTCACCCCCCAGACCAGACTGATGTGACAACTGGACAAACAACAAAAAAGCTAAAAACGTTTACTCACAGAATGAGTGTTGCGATGTTTGAAGCGTGGGGGCCCAAATCTGGTATTTCCTCCAATTCATTGTGATTCAGTTTTCTTTTTATGTTGAGAAACAAACAGATAGAAGAATACTCAGTCATATGTAGTAGAATAATAAATGGTAAGTCTTACTTGAGCAAACAGTGAGAACACCAAGCATACTTACATTTCACTTAGATTTTGTAGTTTGGAAAACAAATTCCTATCAAGCGCCTGCAATTTGTTGTGGCTCAAGTTTCTGCGAAGGAAAGGAAAAAATAAGCATAAATCCATCACATTTTTAAAATACTCCAGCCTCCATTTAACAAATTCTTAGTGTTATTACGTCTCAACTGTGACGATCTGAAGCAGATAAAAGACACAGTATTCACACTGCGTGGGTAAGAGGAATGTTTTAGGCTGTATGGTAATTGGAAAAAGATTTATTACTGGCATACTGTCAGCTGAAGTTACTGGTAAATGGTCCAAGTTTTGGCTTCCAGTTCCTTCTTTTTTAAAACAGAAGAGTAGGTCCATGAGAAAGGCAGCGACAAAAAAACGATAAGAGAAGTCAACAGAACTCAAATGACACTGTTTCTAGAGTGTCTGGACTTGAATCAAACACGTTTCTATTCTGACTTTAGCAATTACACAACTTTAAACCGAACCTAGTCATATAAAAAGTTGTCTTTTCCGTCATAATTGCTGGTTTGCACGACCTCGAAAACCTCCAGCACCCAGAACTCCTCTGGAGTTTCGGACACTTTTAGAAAGGTCTTAATATGTGTTCTGTTTGCACTCTGAAAGCACATGTACACATGCTTCTTATTGTCTGTTTTAGACTTGAGTATTGCTCAGTCAGTTCTGTTTTGGTCCCAGCCTTGTTGGATCTTGGCTCAACTCGGCAGAGCCTTTTCCTGAGCTTGTCTGGCGCTTGTCAGCCTTGGCTGCCGCTCTCTGGGGTTAGGACTCTTTATGTTTGCCTGTTTTTAAAAATGAGCCTGAAAACCAGCTCAAGAGGTCTGGCAAACAGAGCTTCGTGCACCATAAAAGCGGCAGAGTTATTGACGCTGTTGTGCACGATCGACGCTGCGGTGCCAGACACGTTTTTTTTTAACACCTCCCCTCCTCCTCTTTCTTCTTACCTCCCTCATCTGGAATCCATCAAGGAGCTCAGGGAGGAGGGGGAGAACCCAACAACTAGTAATGTATTCACAACGCCAGAGAGGACGAGTGGGACAACTTCCATACGTCTCAGATACTCCTTCTGAATTTTCTGGGCTCTGCTTTTGTTCTTTAGCGGAAAGTTTCACAAACCTATCAACCAGAGTTTTTCTTGCCTTGCTGAAGTTACCCTCCCTCTTCTTTTTCTCTCAAAGTGTGCAGCTATGAGTTGTTATAACTTCTGCACTGGGGGCCATATGGGAAAGGTGCCCTATCATACTCCCAAGATAAACTTTGAGTAGGCCCTACACTTCCATTTCCCTCACAAAGCAGGCTCTGAGTGAAGCGAGATAACACATAGTGCAGCGTACAGGCTGCAACCTGTGTCTGCAGCTCTGTTAAAAAAACACAGCACAACTCCCTTATCAGACCCTGAAAAGTGAATGAACAGGTTACTCTTTATCCTACAAGAGCTGTCATTACTCTTCACGCAAACACACAAAGCAGGAGATTTCAAATTAGCAGAAATGGGAAAAACAAAAAAATGGCAGAGCTTTTAAAGGCTCCACGTCATATTCTTTTACCACTTTGTCATTTCATACTTGCGTAAATAAAATTGCATATTTGCTTATCTGTCCTCACATCCAGTTACCTTAGCCCTAATCTTCTAAAACATCTAACCAGAATAATAGATTACAGTACAGATTACTTCAGTACAAAGTGACCCATGGTAGGTTGCACCTGTTTGTACCTGAGGAAGTCTGGGTACAAAGTGATCAAAGCAGCACAAGTACAAAGTGGCTAAAAAGCAAATTAACCAGAACCCGCTTGAAAAGCTAATTAATATAGTCATTTTTTCACCCCTTTGTATCCCAACGTCGTATCCAAGAGGTTGCCATTCTGTACCGTTGCGTACCTCGATATTTCTCTTATTTGTTTAACATTTTGTTGAATAAAGGAGATACAGATTTATAACAAAAAAGCCCTCGTTTGTAACCCCATTTGTAACTTAGAACATCTGTGCCCTAATCTTAACTAAATTCTAACCAGAAATTCTGTAGTGATGTTGGGTACCAATAGACCCGTATCAGAAGTCTCATGTTCATATCCACAAAGGCTTAGGTACGAAACGACCAAAATCCCAAAAGTACGAAGTGGAGAAGGAATGTCGTAAGTAGCACCCATATAAAACGTTAACACCTGGGTACAACGTGGGGTCTGAAGTGGTGACCTGGTGCCTGCCTGATTTCTTCACCTCATTGTACTTTTGCAGCTTTGGTCACTTTGTACCCAGACTTTTGAGGGTTTGAAATTTGGTTAAGATTAGGGCCACGACTGAATATGGGCAATAATTTAAAGAATATTTAGAAATTGAGATAAAAAGGATTGAGGGTCTAAAGTTATATCAAACAATTTAATTTAAAGTTAGAAGTATGTTAGAGGTTCAAATATGGTTAAAATTAGGCCAAGGATTTATGGGTAGGGGACTAGATGCGTCTGTTTCTCTTGTGTCAACAAAGACAAATGATTTAACAAATGAGCATTTCTTTATATAAACAGTATCTCCAATATTTATGAAAATATGAAACTACCAAAACAAATAAATCCAAGTTAGTTGGGCAATTATGTGAAGTAAACAGATTTGAATGAAAGATGGCCGCCACAGGTAACCAACCTGGCTATGACTCCAACAATTTTACAGATATTGAGCGAAAACATGGTGTGATAGTAGCTGAGGGTCATCCCCAACACATACTCTGAGCTTGAACGAACTGAGTAAAATCTTTATTTAAAACTTTGGCATTTAAGGCGGCGGGCGACATGCATTCTGCTAAGAAATGCTAGTTTTTATTCATTTATTGGGTGCAACAAATTTTTTAATAATGTATTTACGTGGTCAATATTTCTCGGTGTAATTGAATATATTTGTGTGGGGAAAGCGAAGCATTTTCAAACTTTAGATTACATTTTTTTAGCTTGTTTCTGCTCAACAATCTGTCAGATATTCAGCTAAAGCTTCTTCGTGCCGTGCTTTTGTTCTCCCTCTCCACTTTTCTTTTGGTGAGTTCGCTCCAAACTAATTCTCCTTAATCAGTGCCATTGGCTGGCTCCAGCTTTGCTAATTCAGCAGAAATAATGGGGTGCTGGAAAACAAAGGCTCAGGCGGTTTGAGGGGTTTAAGATGTGCTGGGGAGCCACTCGGAAATTAGCATGCCAGAGCGAAAAGAATTTTTCCCCCTGTGTGGATATTTTTTTTTTTCCATTTTCTTTGGAAGAGCAGGCTTTTGGTTATGAGGCTCAGGCTGGGTCTGTTTTCTCTGGCAGCTACAAGTTTCCAGCGCCAGCACATTTTAGAAGGAGGAAAAACTGAATTCAGCAGCTTCAACCAGGCGCAAAATCAAGATCCGTAGACAATAAATATCAAGTCCTCCAAGCCAAAGGCAGAGCACTAAACATCTATCAAGAAAAACATTATGAGTCAATCAGAACCCACAGAGGAAAGTTGTTGTGGCTCTAAAAGCCTGCAGGCCGAGCTCCTCTTTAGAGGAGGATGAAGGTCCAAACAGCTGCTGGCAAACTGCTTTAATTCTGAAGGCCTTGGAAACACAGTGTTCCTTTCCTGTTCTTCCTGACTTTAAAATCAGCCGTTTTTGACACCAAAGCACAAACACTTCATGTATATGAACAGTAGTCTGTTTACAAATGTTTTTGTTGTAATGAGTTTATGGGTTTTGAAGCGTTCTTCAATACGGCAAGGGTCATTTAGAAAAACTCTGTTCAGATTTAAAAGAAAAGAAAAAGCAGCCGTTTGCACAGAGCATGCCACATATGGCAAATGTTGTGCATTTATTTAGCGCATACTTTAACTTGGAGGTTCACAAGACATCCTGCAGTGTAAACAAAAGCTTTGACAAACATTTTCAATTATCCTTCATTGTGTAAATTCTTATTTAGCATTTTGGATGCTAGCGTTTTTCCATACGTCTACTTTTGTATACTTTAGCTGTTTATATATCAAATCGTTCAGTACGTAGGATGTTTGCTTTTTGTAACTTTTATACTTTCATAAAATTTAACTTCATTTACAAATATTTTCCCCACAGAAACACATAAAGATCTCTTTACGTCCTTCAAAAACGTTGTTCTCTTTGAAATCTGCTTCAGCAAACTGCCTGTTTTTGTTTCCTTAGGCTACTTTTTTTAGCTGGCTTTCTGCTGCTTTTAGCTACAATTCTCCAGGTAGCCTATTGATACTTTAAGCTAGCCTTTTGATGTACTTTTATACTTGGGGAAGCTTTTTACTACTTTTAGCTTCTAGATAGCCTTTTGCTACTCTTAGCTACCATTCTGCTACTTTAGGCTAGCATTTTGCTACTTTTAGTTAACTAACCTGTTGCTCCTTTTAGCTTCTAGGTAGGCTTTTGATCCTTTTAGCTTTAAGTTAGCATTTTGCTACTTTTTAACTTCTATCTACTTTTAGTTTCAATCTAATCTTTTGATACTTTTAGCTAATGTTCTGCTTCTTTTAGCTCAGTTTTAGCTTTTTTAGCATTTAGTCTCTAGTTGTTGTTTTTTTTCATATTTTCCTGGTAAAAATCTAACTTTTGATCACAACTTTGTTTATATTTTACAATTAATGCACCTGAATAAACACTTGTTTTGCAGAAAGTCTTTACTAAACAATGTTTTTCCATATCCTGTTTTCCATACCTGGGAAACACTCAAAGCAATTTCTAAACTTTTCCAAACTCTCCAGTGTGGGAATAAAACACACCAGTTACTGCAGGCGAAAAGTGGATTTAAACAGCAATTATTCCTAACAGGAGGAGGAAACTGACAAAAACTTCCCAAATTCTAACAGTGTTTTTATAATTACTACAGCTGGCCCCACAGTCATACAAAACAAACCCTGATCAGTTAATGGATCTGTTCTTAATTAAATACAATCTTATAAATCTTAAGATAATCTAATATAAGGACAGATTTTTCCCCAGTGTGCCTCCTTCCATCCGCAGTAGAGGACATTTAAACCAGAATATGGATGAAATGGTGCTAGATGAACTTTCCCCAGGAGTTGTTCGGATACACAAAGGCTCCTGAAGTGGACTCACAGTTGGACCGTCCAGTCCGGGATCGCGTCTGGAATTCGGCCCCTCTTCACCCGACTGCAGTCCACAAGATCCCCAGAACAGGAGCAGGGAGGGGGGCAGCCGGAGCCCCGCTCCGGCCTCAGGATCAGCAGAAAAATCACGGCGAGCCTCGCAGAAGAGCTTGGCCGCGCGGAGGAACGCATCGTCTCCGCGGCGGAGCGACCCTGGGAAGGTTCGGGTCTCCAGGTGCCGGACGGGGAGGGGGCCAAACGGATCCAGAAGAAGTGCGCTCCTGCTCCTAAAACAATCCCTGGGTGCTGGGTTTATCCTCTCCCGTGTTGGTCTTCTGCTCCGTTCCCTCTACAACTTTCCCATTCCTCTGTGGAAACTTTTATTGCCCCACCGCCGCCGCCGCTGCTGTTGGGGAAACTTGCGCTCTCTGCGGGATCCCCGCAGCGCAGCGGAGGTATGCGGGAGGAGGGGCCGCGGCGGTGCATGCCGGGAAATGCAGTCTGTAGCTGCAGGTTCAGGTTCCTCATTTCAGCCACTCTGACAAAGTTAAAGGCCTTGCTTTCCTTGAAGGAATGCATATCACCCGCCGCCATTCACGCCAGAGTTTTAGCCTAAAATCTAATGTTTAAAAAAAAAAGTTGTAATTGTTTTGGTCAAATCTTGAAAATAACATCATGCACAATCCCATCCATCCATCCATTTTCTTTAACCGCTTCTCCATTCCAGGTCGCGGGCAGCCGGTGCCTATCTCCAGCAGTCAC
>JAOXNZ010000074.1:17961684-17972546 GCA_028566095.1 Kryptolebias brasiliensis
CAGTGACTGCTGGAGATAGGCACCGGCTGCCCGCGACCCGGAATGGAGAAGCGGTTAAAGAAAATGGATGGATGTTTGAAATCTACTGTAAATGACGGGGAGCCTTATAAAGTGCAGTCCATGTCATGACAATCCAATACAAGTGAGACTGTTGTTTCAAAAGGACCTGTTTTTCAGTCAGATAACACTGGCAGACTACTGATCAGGCCTAAAGTACACAATCTAGTGACAGCAATTTAAAAAAAATCTTCTTATCTTAACCAGAAAATATAATTTCCCCAAATGACACAAAACTGTCAAAATGAAACAAAAGATGGAAAGTGAAGGGGGGGAAAATAAACTGAAATATGTGCCTTTTCACTTTTAAATTTGGTTTAACAGGTTTGCAAATGTTAACTAATTTAAATTAGATGGAGTATAGCTACATATTTTTAGCCTATTAGCAATAAAAACAAAGTTTACTCACTAGCAAAGGAGACAGAGTACAGCTCTATAATAATGGCTGATCAGCAAGGGATATGGATAGTATTGGCTGTTTAGCAATTGACAGATTATAGCTACAGATATTAGTTAATTAGCGATTAAGATGGATTATAACAGCACGATATTAGTTAATTATTAATAAAGACAAAGTATGCCTACATAACATTGTCTAAATAGCAATAAGGACAAAGTGTATGTACATATATTAGTTAATTAGCAAAAAAGAAAGAATATATCAATATATTATTGGCTGTTTAGCAGTAATAACTGATCATAGCTGCATGAGATTAGGTCATTTTTAATGAAATTAAAACATTTCTACATAACTTTAGCTAACTAGCAATAAAGACTGAGTGTAGCTCCATAATTGTTAATTAGTAATGAAGTTAGAGTAAAGCTGCATATTATTAGCTCATTAGAAATGGAAAAGGACTATTGTTACAAATTCTTTAGTAATAAAGACAGTGTGG
The DNA here is from genome assembly GCA_028566095.1 of Kryptolebias brasiliensis. Taxonomy (NCBI): domain Eukaryota; kingdom Metazoa; phylum Chordata; class Actinopteri; order Cyprinodontiformes; family Rivulidae; genus Kryptolebias; species Kryptolebias brasiliensis. The sequence continues at coordinate 17,962,638 of JAOXNZ010000074.1, forward strand.
CTACCTGTATTGAGAAGTATTATTAGGTTTTAAAATTTAAACCAAACTATCGTTTGTCTCTATTACACTTACAGCCTTTTTATGTTTTTAGTTTTTTAATCTGTTCATTTTTGAATAAAAAACCAGGAAACGGACTTCTGTTCTGAAGCTGAAGATGTTTCGCTTTCCATCCGGGGAGTTTTATCAATTCAAAACTGGGGAGTGTGGAGTTCAGAGCTTCAAACTGCCTGAGGATTGATCGTATTTAATTTAGTTCTTCAGTTTGTCAGCTCTTTGCATATTTCTTTCATAATTATTTGAGAAAATACAAAAGTTTTTAAAGTTGTTCTTGAATAGCGGCCCCTGTGTTTGACCATTGCTTTTTCAGTCTAATGTGCTTCTTTTATCGTAGGTCTTGGACTTGCCTTCAACCTGCAGCCAGCATTGACGATGATAGGCAAATATTTCTACAAGAAGCGTCCTATTGCTAATGGACTAGCAATGGCAGGCAGCCCAGTCTTCCTCAGTACCCTGGCTCCCCTTAACCAGTACCTCTTTAATCAGTTTGGCTGGAGGGGCAGCTTCCTCATCCTGGGGGGTCTGCTCCTAAACTGTTGTGTGGCTGGTTCCCTCATGAGGCCACTAGAACCACCACCCGGCAAAGTCAAGAAGGATGAAGCCTTGACAGCCATCACCACAACCCCGACAGAAAAGCGCAGTGCCTGGCAGTTAATCAACAAGTACCTGGACTTGACACTTTTCAAGCATCGCGGCTTCCTCATTTACCTGTCAGGCAATGCCATCATGTTCCTGGGCTTCTTCGCACCCATTGTCTTCCTTGCTGCCTATGCAAAAGACATGGGCATGGATGAATACTCTGCCGCCTTCTTGCTCTCAATCCTAGCTTTTGTTGACATGTTTGCCAGGCCCAGCATGGGGCTTCTGGCTAACTCACGCTGGGTTAGACCCAAGATCCAGTACTTCTTCAGCTTTGCTGTTTTGTACAATGGTGTGTGCCACATACTCTGCCCACTGGTTGAAAGCTACACCGGCTTGGTGGTTTATTCTGTATTCTTTGGCTTTGCCTTTGGCATGGTCAGCTCAGTACTGTTTGAGACACTGATGGACCTGGTTGGAGCCCAGAGGTTCTCCAGTGCAGTTGGACTCACTACCATTGTCGAGTGCTGCCCAGTTCTCATTGGTCCACCATTAGCAGGTACGGTCTCACTTTTTTTAGCACTATAACTTACATGTTTGACACTCACAGCTTCAGAGACCTAAATTTTCGACAAGACCTCATAAGAAAGGTAAGATGTCCCATTTTGAAACTCTGATTTGTCTTTCAGGAAAACTGGTCGATATCACAAAAAATTACAAGTATATGTATTTCTGCTGTGGAGGCGTTGTGATTCTGGCCAGCATTTGGCTTTTCATCGGAAACTTCATCAACTACAGACTTCTGGATCGCGAGCGCAAGCAAGCAGAGATGTACAAACAGACTGAGACGGAAGATCCTGACCGGGTTCAGGACGGGAAGGAGGTGGATGGTGCAGCTCAGGCCTCTGAGGAGTTGGTCGACAAAAATCAGAAAGACGACGAGCCCATGCAGCGGGAGACCAACATCTAAAATGTTTTTCTTTATCGTCACCACTGCAACCGTTCAACACCGTCAGCAGCGATCAGAACTGAGCTCCAAGCCAAGAGGTGATTCTCACGATTCAAAAGAAACCACTGGGCTCCACTAGACTTCTCTTCTCAAATAACTGCCAAAGCAGGAGTTGTGGTGAAGGAAGCTATGAGGTATAGTATTTTTGTTAAGCTGCATTAGCTGTGAATCCAACTGAAATATTAAAAATTAAACATAGTCGTTAGAAGTTTTTCCTTAAACTTCAGCTTAAATTGGATGTATTGAAAAGACAACCTCTTGAGAACATGGCTGATTTGTACCTCAGAATGTGGAAGGTTTGGTCTCAAAACCACGTAATTTTAGACACTTACGAGTTTAACTGACAAAATGGACCAACAAACATGGCTGCCACAAAGCAAAAGAGTTGAACTCGCTTGACTGAAGAAAAAGAATGAAAGTAGTTTGTTGTTTAATGTTTTAATAGATCAAGCAAAATAAAAAAGGCAGCTCGTGAAGAATGTTATTTCAAGAGTGTGCAAGTTTGGGGCTCAGAAACTAAATCCAAGTTAGAGAGAAGCAAATTTTACTGAGAGCAAATATATCCGATAGAAAATTCCTTTAATTCACTCAGTGACTTTAAAAAAGTTATCTGCAGTTATTTGTTTATAATCAACTTTAATTGATTCTTCATTTTCCAAATATTCCAAGTTACCTATTTTCCAGCCTTTTTTACGACACACTTTGTTAATATCAAAGGTCAGATTATTAAATGGAACCAAAAATGCACTTTCCTGTTGGTTAGAAAAACATTTCAGTCACTGAAAGGTGATAAGCCCAAAATGTAGTAGAATTACTCCTACACCCATCCCCTGGCCCTTAATTCAAAGTCACAAGAGTCCAATTCCTTTACAAAATGGGACACCAATTCCATCATCTGATCAACTGTGGCTGTTTCCTTTCATGGAGTTTCCATATGCTGTGTAAAAGTAATCTAGCCATCAGTCATTATCGTTACATAGACAGATGCGACGTAAATATGCCCACGTGTTACCTGACTAGTTACTTTGAAGAAGGTTTGACATACATTTTGTTTTAGGCTTGTTAAAAAAGATTAATACTAAATGTGTAATACATTGAAGTACGTCAAACGTGACTTCACCGTGGTTGTTACGATAATTAATTATTTTTTTATGTAGAAAATACTTTTATTTGTGAGGTTGTTCTCACCAGTGCAGCTCATATCCTTTGGTTTGAAGTGTGTCGTTTAGAAATCTCTGTTTGAGGAGCCAGAAAGCCCCACTGCTTTCCCCTTTCCCCCTACATCATAAAAACAATTGGGACGCTTTTACCCCTTGGCTTAAACTTTAAAACATAAGGGTATGGGTAAGGGATTCGGTCTTTGATTTCACTAAACACCTATTGAACCTATTTCCTAAAATATGTCCGATGCTTCTGTAGAGTAAGCTTCTACAGAACAATGGTCACTATAAATACACTTGGACGTCTTTCTGTCCTGTCTGTCTTTCACTGTAATTTTCTTTGACACAAATATAATTATTGAGGAATTTAATCTATGCTCACTGACAAAAATAGGTAAGTGCCCAGGTGGAGTGGTGGAAATGAAACTACACGTTGCAATGATTACAGTATCAGATTAAGTAGATAATGGAGCTGGCAGGATGGGCACACTGCTGGTCCCATGTCAGCAGGGTGTGGCACCCCCTCAGGCCTGAGTACAAGCAGGGATTCAGTGCAAAACAGAGTCATACAGACTTATCCTGTCCTGCAGTAAGTCGACCCACTGCAACAGCTGTCCCTCGAGCTGCCCAGATTGGCACTGGGGTTGAGGTGAAATCCAAGCTGATCCATTGCATGTTCAGTTGGGAAAGACTGGAGGAACCTGGTTGGCTACAAAAGGACCTCATCATGATGTAGGCAGTCCATAGACACTTGTGCTGTTTGTGGACGAGCATTGTCTTGGTGACAGACTGAACCAGGGTGCTGTCTCAGGAGGGGTAAGACATGCTGTGCGTTCATTGCTGGACATGACATGACACGATTCTGCATCAGTCCATGGTCCCAGTTCTACTCCAAATGTAGCCATCTCTTCTCCTGTGTTAATGGCAGCCTACAGATGGGATGGTGAAATGGTAGTTTGGCTGATACCTGTCAGCAAAACATGGAACCGGATGACACAAGGTGTTGTAAGGAGTACAGTACCTGTGTTAAAATGGCAGGCGCAGATATCACTGAGTGCTGTAATGTTTGACAACAATCTTTTAGTGTGACTGGAACATTGACAGGGTATAGGTGCCCTCAGGTACCCATTGGTGCTCACTGGTTCCAACATCAGGTCACTGGGATATCTGTAAACACCACATGCCGGGCAATTTCACAATTCAACCACCCGGCCTTGTGCAAACCAAAAATGTGACCCTTATTATTCCTCATCAAGTGTTGGTAATGCTGCCTAGTGACTCTACGAAGCAAATCAAATCATTTACATGCACGTTGCTGATTTGCATGTAGATCAAATCAATCCACTTCTAAACTGCACCATTCCTTCTGGGTGCCTAACTCTTCAGTGAGAGTATATTGATGGAGAACTATTTGCGTTGGAAAACCATTGAGAGAAAAGTACCTAAAAGCTGTTAAAGTTCAGTCAAATTGAGTTATATTTTTAGTCGCACAATAAGTAACTTTGTGAACTTGTTGCTGTTTTAACAGTTTGAAGATAGAGGTTCTGATGTGTGGAAAGTCTTTGTTGGTGATTTAAAATCGGCGGTGCTACCCAACCTAAAGAGGTACAGAAAAGTTTGTTGGGTGTGCCCATTGTTGTGATCCCTTTCTCTTTGAAGTTATACTTGCTTCTTACAATCCTGTGTTATATCCAGCATTCTACCGCCATAAATTAAGGACAGATGTGCTCACAGCTGGTGACGTTGGTGCCCGTGTTTTATGCTGCCCGCCTGAGCACTGTAAAGCTGCGTTGTAAAACCTGTGCAAACTTTTGATCAAGTCGTAAACCGCTGCACTAAATGTCTTGGGTTCAATAGTCTCACTCTTACAGACAGTATGCTGCACTAAAAGTGAAATGACCACACTTTCACCCCGACACTGATATAAAACTGCTGCAACTCAGTGAATTTAATTACGGTTGAATGTAATTTCCTCTGTGGGCCTTAACAAGGTATTAATGACCAAAACCCATCTGCATAATAGTGGCTCTTTACACACAGAGGCCATGAGCAATACACTCTCTTACATACTGATGCAAATATACAAGGAAATGTTTCCAGTGGAGGTCCGATCTGTCATACACTGCCTTAAACCGGGACGCAGCGCAATGAATACAGGCGAGTTGCACCGTTAAAACTGAAAGAATTAAAAGAATCGTATGACGCTGATAAATGTTTAGGTAAACGTGAATTATTTGTCTTCGATGTGACGTTTAAAACCCACGCAAAATAATCTGTTCTTCATATGTCTGTATCTGAGTGTTGAAGCTTTAGGTAACTGTGTTCTGCATACGTAATCCCAATTAACTGATTCACTAACCAGATACACGAGTCGTTAACGACATGCTACTAATTCATTAATCCTAATCAAACTATATGTACTGTATAGTGTGCACTTAATAATACAAGACAGCAGTGTTCTGTAATTGTCGACATTGTTCAGTTTTCGGCTCATTTCATGTTAGTTATTAAGGTATTTAATTGATTTGAGATAAATCAGTTTGTGTGTGTTTTGTTTTTTTTAACGTAGCCCTAAAAGCAAATGCTGTCAGATGCAAAGTTAAACAAATTTTATTACAAATCTAATGGAATCAGTCATGAACAAAGATAAAATAAGGCTGTTGTCTCCTTTTCTTCTGCTTTTGAGAATCGTAAAAAGTACGTCTGAGCTTTTTAGTTTTACCCAAGGGTCCAGATAAGACTGCTAACAGAAATCACTCTGTCTTCTTGTCTTAAATCATTCAGACTTAAATCATTCATATTTTAAGAACAACGGGAACAATTTGGTCTCATTTCTCTTTCTTCTTCATTACGAGTGAATCTTAGTTTAAAAGACTGAGCGGAGGGAAATAGTTTTTTCTGTGGAAAGTTTATGAACAGTTAATATCTTACTTGTTGTAGGTAGCTCTTTGAATGATTTGGAGAGTTAGACTTTAATTCTGACTGGACTGACGAGCTAACAGCTAGTCCGAGCAGGGTAAAATACTGGACCTGCCACTGACGGTTCTAGGCAGGATTTGTTGGCTTCCATCTTGCTAGGTGCTACATGTGTCCATCTGCACTGTTCACATATCGAAACCACACCTTTTGCGTACTATACGCTGTGTCATCATGTCCAAAAACGCACATAAATAGCTTTATTTTACTTCCATAAACAGAAATCATGCATATTGTGAAAACAGAACCTCCCACCAAGCCCGGTCAAGAGTTTGCTGCAACAAAACACCGACCCGGCACTCTACCACTGCCGTTATTTAATCACCAAGTGTCAAATTAGCACATAGCTGCACTTAATGTACTTTACACATCTACTTCGTCTAACCAGAGTTCTGCCACCAATATCTGTGGTTAATTTTACTTAATTTCACTAAAATCTTAATATAATGTCTTTTTCCTCGTAATTCTGGAAATATTTATTCTTATAAAACATGCACTTCAGTATTCAAACATGTATCGCTGAGCTTTTATCTATCCTGTACACTAATTCACTATTATTTAGCGTATTTATTTTACCCATTAAATAGATTTAACAGCTTGTTAGACCAATGTGTAATATTTAAGAAAAGATGTTACTCATATTGATGTTATATTTTCAATTAGCTGGTACATGCTGACCCTCAGTACCCTGCTTTACTGTAATTATAGAAGTGAAGTTCAGAAAGAGCAACGTATCTGGTATAAATACAGTGTATTAGACTAGTATTTCCAAAGAAAATACAAGATAAATGTAGTATCACGTTCTTTGACGTTCAGGTTTTGCTAATTACACCAATTAAAGGTAAAACATTAGACTTCTTGGCTGAGTTTAGGGTTTTTTAATGGTCTGCTGCCAGTCGATGGACCCCCCACGTAGCACCTTCCAAGATGGCGGCACAGATTGTCGCCACGTTAGCGTAGACTGTGCTGTGGTTGGTCATTCCTGTGTATTTTTAATTTTGTGGGGCTAACAGGGTTCTGATACAGTCTTGAAAAGTATAATTATGGACCAATTTCTAAGATGGAGAATCTATTTTATTTTATTTTTTTACATTTATTGAATATAAAAGAACGATTTAGTCATAACGATGTCCACTGTTGGTTCAGTAACTGCAATCTTTAAAACTTTATAGCATCTGATGCAAGAAATATTCTGCCACAGTTAGACTCTGCTGCTGTTTGCGCTAACAAACAGGCACAGAGTTAAATGTAAATACCTGTAATGTGAAACTGACAGCCTTGTAAAGGTTTATATTATATTTGGATGAACCCGCTAAAATGGCAACAGTCCACTTCGGTCTTGGTCCCACTCAGATTAGCCGTTAGCTCGTCAATCTGGTCAGAATTAAACTCAACTCCTCCACAGCGCTCTCTACAACAGGTAAGATACCTTTTCCACAGAACTCCACTTCAAACTGTTCAAACGGTGTCTTTAAATCTCAGATATCTACAGAGTATTCAGTTCAGAACCATTACAGGCTAATGAAGGTGGTATATTTTATATTCTTATGACGGACTTTGAGTGAAACTGCCTGCTGTACAATCACTTTCTACCTGATGACACTGCCCCCTGCTGGTGTTAGACCACCCAAACCAGAGTTCACTGTTTAATGTTCATGTCCAAACAGTTCTGTGAGATGATGTGAAAGCATCAAGATGTTTCTTCTTTTGTTGTCTTTTTTTTGGATATGGTTTTATTGACTCAATGTAAAAAAAAACAAAAGAAAAGTATTGCCATATGTGCAAAAAAAACAAAAACAGAATGTAACCTTAGAAGAAGAGGAGTACCAATGAACTGCAGCACCTTTCTTTGTTTTTTCCATGTCAAGTAATATATTGTTAGAAATAAAAGAAAATGTGCCGAAATCACAAATAATCAGCTTTGTGACAAAAACATTGACATTTGATGGTATTCTTCTCCACATGTTGTACTGCTAAGCCATTTTTTTCTGTGCAGTATTTTGTTCTGTTGTTTTAAAATAGGAAATAATTATATAATTTCATAAAATCTAATAAAAATAAACTAATGACATGCACTGGTAGCCTTATGAATGAGACTGCTGAGCTTCCATTTATTTTTGTATGTATATTTAAAAAAACAAAAGATTATTTTGCTGAAATTTGACCGAGAGAATATATTTAATTTAACATAAAATGTTGCTCCCCTGTAAAATTTATATTACATATTAAAAAAAGCTGATCTTAGGATCATGTTGGATGTTACTTCTGGTTGGATGACGGGTTGGATTATCTCTAACTGTGCCTTACTGTGTGCTACACGCTACCTGAACACGATCAGTGGCAGACCAGGTCTAATATCTGTCCTATACCTTGTGGTGTTTGGACCACACTCTTTAATGTGTTGTAAATAATCTCATCTTTAAACCATTAATTCCATAAATCTCCAGAAAGTCCAGCACTGAATCTAATCTTCATGTTTATTCCCTGTAATTCCTATAGTTGTGTAAATATGGTAATATTTCTGCGTATGAACACATTTGTTTTGACCTTTGTAATGCACTTAGTCTCGGCCGTCTGCTCGGTGCAGTTACGTCCTTTCGTTGGCAGATGTGCTGTGTGCTTTCTCATCAGGGTAATAATGTTAGACGGTATATAACTGTTGTTTTTTTTTCCTTTTTTTGTCCACAACGTGTCCGTCCTTCCACTACCTCTGCAGCTATCATGTCAGATTGAGAAAAAGAACCACACGGGCACAGAAAACTGACTCGTGGTTTTGTAACTCCAGCATGAAGATATCACGTATTACTCGAGCCAAATAAAGTAAATATCCAGATAAACCACTGATGTTTCACTCTGTTTATTATTCTGTGTATTGATTAACACATACAGCTACTCTGGATGTTTTTAGCACCAACGTTTTGACTATTGGACTAATAAACATTAGTGACAGTTTTCTCAAAGTGTATATATTGCTATATTTAGGCATTATCACCATTAATGGTGGCGCTATCCCTCAAAACATATAAAGTTGTACTTGTTTCTTTTTTTGTAGCTACTGGTTTAACTTAAAAAAAATGCTGTGTTGGAAGAAGGCAAAACATGTTAACTAGCAATAAATGCTGTTGCATTCTCTAAAGAATATTTTACACAATGCTACACCAACAGAATTTATTAAAAACATAATGGGGCCTTGAGAGTATTGGAAGGAGCGAATTTAGTTGTAGTTTTTAGCTGAGAAAGAAAAGTAACCAATCAGAATTGTTTGTTTGCGGTCTCTGGGCAGATTTCTTTATTTCTCAGCCAATGAAAACAGAACAGCCTAAATTCGGCTCGGCAGTTTTAATCAACCAATCAGATTCGGAGTTAGAGCCAGTGGGCGTTTCCTTTACGCTCTGGGAGCAGCCGGCTAATTAGCGTAAGAGGCTAATTTCTTAGCCGCTGATTTGACAACAGGTAGAGATAATTTAGCGTTTTAATTAATATCATTGTTCTATTTCCTGTTATTTTCAAGGCTAACGCTTAATTTAAAAAAAATAGACTTTGTTAAAAGTAAAAATTTAAAAAAGGCCGGTCAACACGCGAACTAGCTAGCTGTTTGGCTAGCAGCTGGGACTTTTACACTAAGTGAAATGGAGGAGAACCAAAACATTAAAACACTTTAAGAACCGGTTATCATCATGAAAACCTTTGGAGAAACCAGGACAAGTTCACCCAGAAGGAGGACAAGCCGGGTTCCAGTTCTAAATGAACATCAATGGTGAGTAAATCTGCTAATTTAAGTAGTTTTTGGCTGGCTTTGCTCTGTTCATACAATTACAATTGTTTATAATTTAAAAAAGAGCCATTCCTGCTCCTTTTTCTACTAAATAATTATTGCCCACAACCTCAAAAATGGTTAAAAACTAAAACAACTAGAGTGTTATTGAAAACTATAGTTTGTGCCATCATGAAATTAAAGACTGTTATTGACAGTAATTTTATGTTTTTGCATGTTAGAACAAAGAAAAAGACCAAATTCATGTCTATAAAGTCTAAACACTGCAGGCTTGGTGTTTTCTACTTATCCCACTTTAAAAATCAAAATAAGACCAGTGGATTTTTAACTGACTGGGATAAATTAAATCTCCA
>JAOXNZ010000074.1:18045022-18065924 GCA_028566095.1 Kryptolebias brasiliensis
AATAATTAAGTACATGGAGAGAGGCAGAACTGAAGTCTTTGGGTAGTCATAACACAGTGAAGGATACAGGCATCATGTTACAAAGTTAAAAGCAAGTAACTGGAGTGAGTAATTGGCCAGTTTGGGTGCTCACAGTGGTCTGAAAGTGCTAAGGAGACATGGCAGTCCATTGATTAGAGGTCCCCGAGGGGTCCTAGCACAGGCTGCGAACACAAACCTTTTTAGTTAAAGGCAGAGGCGACAGTAGAAGTCACAGCTTGTTGACCTTGAGGAGGGGTTACACCACTTTCAACAGGTTTGATTTTGGCGTCAATAAAGAGACGGGCTTGTTTTTTTAATGTCTCACCTTTGTGGTTTTGATCTTGTTCCCTGTCGCGCAGCTCCAGCCCTTCAGATCTGGAAGAACTTTGCATTCCTCCCCGTCAAGGCACGGATGCATCTGGCACCACCACTTCTGCTCCACTATTGAGGCTTGACATGGAGGCAAAAAGAATAAAATCTCAGAAAGCATTTATTCATTATGTCTGCAGTGTTAAACGTTTTCAGACCGATTCTCTATTTCCAGAAATCATACAATTCAAAAAGAAAAACCCAACTCTAAATCAGATATGTTTTATTCTTGTGTAGTTCTGTAAATTGGACGTTTAGGTGGACACTTTGATCAGATCTTGACCCTCACATCCCGGGTATTCACCCTGTCTGATGACAATTAAAGTTTGGTGGAAAGAAAAAACCTCCAATATAAAAATCTGTCACAATAAGGTTGAGCTAACAGCTGGTCATTTAATCAAGTAATTTGTAGCTTTTATTATATTTTCACCAGTGTAAAAATTAAAGTTGGGAGACCAGAACTACTATTTTAGTGATATTTAATATATAGCAATATTTTAATCCTGATGAATTAATGTTGAATTCAACGCAGTAGTCTAATGCTGTGGCAAATGATGACAGATGACCTTTGTTTCCTCTCTGGGACAAAAAAAAAACAATAAACCTAACTGTCCTAAATGCACTCAGATGGCATTTTGGTGAGCACAAACCAGAGCAAAAAGTGAACAACCAAACACACAAATTGAGCTAACAGCTGAGAGTATGAGCGCACACATATGAACCAAACACCTTTTCGTGCAGCACCTGAAGCAAAGTTCTGTTTTGCTTTTCTAAGGTTATCAAGAACATGGAAACTTTAAGAAAGCCAGAGTCATTTGGATTCGCTGACTCCCATAAACTTCCCCAAATCTGAAACATTGAGTGTGGACCCGCGTTTCAGAACTGCATATCAACACATCTGGGAAACTATTGGAGTAAAGTCTTTCAAACTGCACCGTGTACACAGTGCCTGCTGCAGAGCTTCGTAGAGGAACGGGAATAAGGGGTTCTGCAGTGAGCTGTGATGCATTAGAAGTGCATGGGAAACTCTTAATGAATTGGATGCAGATGGCTAAAAGAATTGGCAACAATGCATGAAATGCCATCTATAGTAGATGTATCGCCCACCCGTTGTAAAAAATACATGACACTTGCCCAAAGTAATGGTGTTTATTGAATAACTGGAAGTAGCGTCTGTACCACAGAACATCTAGAACCTGGGGGTGTTTAGATTTCCCAGCTGTCATTTCATATCTTTTCCGTCTGTGTTGATTCTTTCTTTCTTTCTTTTTTTTTTCTCCAAGCTGATTTTTACCTGACGTTCGGAGTCTGAAAAGTGGAATCTCTTCAGATCATCAAAGCCGAGTCTCATCGAGCCGTGCCGCATTCTCTGACAGCTTTCTCAAAGTAAGTGATGTAAGATTTGCTTTTTGACGGGTGACACGTCTGTTTTGAATATGCAAACAAGTCTCGGATGATGTGTCAAGGTAGCAAACAGAAAACAGATGTAACTCCAGTCATATGAAGGCAAAATCTTTACCACCGCCTCATTTTTCCTCATAAAGAGCTGACGTACTGCAGACCTCACCTAAATTTGGGGAATTAGAGAGCATTATCCACGTCCCACAACCCCTTCCAGCTGCATTAATGCTCTTCATAATGAAGAGAATGGCTTTTATGATCAGAAAATAATACCACTACCTCCAAAAAAACTGCACCGAATGAAGACTCTTATGACAGTGAGAATCAATTAGTAATAAAACAAACACGGTAATGGCAGCAGTTTGGTGTAAAAGAGCATCAGGCCACCTTCAGGCAGATGGCGGTTGTGTAACGGCAGCTATTAAAAAGCCACAAAGGTTTTATATGAAATGAAACGGGAGTATTGATGATGAAGCAAAGAGTGAATGGGTTACATTTCACTTGACAGTTAATGATGCTTTAAAACCACAAAGACCGCTCCGACTGGAAACATCTGAGAGCAAAAAGGGATTTTAATTTATATACGCTCCCCTTTTAAGTCTGAATCTTTTGAGTTGACCTTGAGTTCATTTTTGCTTTAGAGGCTTTTCTTTAAATTGCATTGGTGTAAAGCTTTGACTGTTAAATTGTCCAAAAATTGTGGTTTGAGCTTGAAGAAAATTGCTCCATTTATTTTTCAAAAGAGCATTCATTTCAAAACTGGAAGTTGAGGGGCTTTTGTTTTTCTTTTTTTAACTTGTCATATCTCCAACATAAAACACTGTGGATACGTAAAAAGTTACGTGATGACCAGACGCTTTAAGAATCCTTTCAATACGACTCAGTCACATTGACTATTTGAGGCTTACTTTCTACTCTGCATTGTGTCTATCAAGTGGGCTGTCAAGCAGTAAGACAAATGTATTACCATAAATAAATCACAATGGGCCTTGTCATTTTTTAAAGCAGATAAGTTCATTTAAAAAAAGGCTCTTCTGACACATTAGAGCCTTTAGAGGCAGGTCTTTATTACACTAAATCTACACAATCATATGTGGAGTGGCGACATATGGACCAGCAGATCGCAACAGCTTAATGTCGCTGATTAATACAGAAAATTATTGTTTTGCCAACAAAATGACCCAACGGGAGCATGCCAAATCAAGGACGGCTGACGAGGCCGACTGAAACCGCACGATGAAATGCCCGGCGTGGACGTAGGGAACAAAAACCTTATGGAGTCAGTAGATGTAGGACCCACCAAGTCCTATTTCTGTGTACAAACGTCTGGAGATCCGGTGTCTTTAGAACACGGTCGAAGTGGGCAGCTGGTTGAAGGATTTATGGTCGCTGTGCCGATTTTAATTTCTAAACATAACACAAGAGAGTGGAGCAGCTCCAGAGGAGGGAAAGTGTTGCAGCAGCAGCCTGGAGACATCTGATCATCAAGTAGAGCAGAAATAAGAATAAAACATGGCTGTGCTTTGAAACCAACCGTGGTCAAAACTTTCTGAATGAGCCACTTTCCAATCAAAATGTCTAACTTTGTTTTTGCTTTCCAACTACAAAAACAGAATATATGTGATTCAGTGTGTCGTTCGACGGGGTCTGCCCCCTCAGCTTGCCTTCAGGTGTTAATCAACCAGTCCTGGACCCAGGGTCTTACCCAAATGTCAACATGGTTGGCCTTTAATAAGCTGATATCGCGGAAATGGTTAACCCGGTCTAAATTACGGTCTTCTTACTCCGAGATCACCCCAGCTTCCCTCGAAGGAGAATCATTCCAGCAGCTTAAGACAATAATACTCCAACGAGCTCTCAGGTTAAGATCATCCACTTCCTGTTACGACAACCAGACCGGTTTCTTCGAAATCCAGGAATAGGATTTCAGGGTGATATTTTTTTTCTGTTATTGGGCTGAACCTCTTTTTGTAAAACCATCCACAGATCGTAGAACCAGGCTTTTTGTGAAAACTTAGACAGAATTGCTAAACTTTGCACTGTTATTCATTGGTTACAAACCTACTTCTGATCTCTCACCTACAATACTGCTGTGGCCTTCACAAACACAAGTTAATGCTTTTATGCAATACAATTACCCATTAATTTAACTGAATTGTAATCATAACCTTAGATAATCATCAATTATGATAACTTTGCACTGTTATTCATTGGTTACAAACTTACTGATCAATTAGTTGGCGTTCTGCTTACTCTTAGAGGGCCTCTGTCTGCCTCTCCTGTCTGTCTGGGTTCAGAGCTGACCTCAAAATTGCACTGAGTACAACAAGTGAGAATCTAGTTATATTAATCATTATATGAGTTCACAATCAAGCACTATCAGTATATTTTGGGGTTCTGTCGGTGCTGCAACAGTTTGGGGCTCCATAATACGTAATGTCTCTAACAACCTTTATATGCGAGCATGTTTTTTGTTTTTTTTGTCTTAAACATGGATATGAATATTACTATTGCGAGCTATGACTCTGACTGAATGTCTACAAATCATGAAATAATCTCCATGTTTCTTTTGATTTTGGTTCTCCTTATACAGTTTTTACATTAAAGCATTAACAGCATTAAGTCCCAAGTAATTATTGGACTTATAGAAGAAAGCTGATTATATGTAAAAGTTTTGGGCGGTAGCTACGTTTGCACCTTCAACATTTCTTCAAATACTTTTGGTTTTTATATTTTCTGTGATGCATCATGTTTTTGGCAAATCAGCACTCGTACGAGATCAGTTTAGGAAAATTTATTCAGAAAAGTTTACAGAAATTTCCTTTTACTCCCGCTCGTAATCACACACTAAGATTGAGTTCTCTCAGATGTCTGGAGGTTCAGTTATCCTCATATGAAGAGGAGATCATCTCTCACCGAATGGAGCTAAAGGTAATCCCTGGTTGCAGAAGAAAGAATAATTAAAAGGTTAAGTGCTTATCATTTTTCCCCTGAGATCAACAGAGGAGCTTTAAACTGAGGCTGGTGGCTCACAGCTCTAATTTGCAGAAAATGTCAATACTGAAATGTCAAGGAATAGGTCAAACACGAGCTATCTGGAGTTTCGCCAGAAAGCCACGCTTTTCAGACCAAAGCAAAGCTGCCACTTTGGCTGAGTCGGGGGGCTTGGCACATTAGCATGTTAAGAGACCTTTTAGGCCGTCAACTTTACAGTCTGCAGTGGGCACCGTCACATTCAGACTTAATAAACCCTTCAGTCTTTGTAGAGCCCTGGAATCTAACTCGCACACAATTTATTGTGTGAATATTTCTGTTTATTTCACCTCCACATAGTTTATCGTCAATATGATCAATTTAGGCTCTATAAATATATATATTGGTGAAAAAGTAATTTCTTGTCTAAAAACAACCAAAACATCTGATTGCAAACAAAGTATTTGGGGATTTAACAAAAAAAAAAAGATAATAAACACATGAATTGTGCAAGTTTCTAGAGTGAAAAGTTAGGTTAAGGTAATGGTTTTCTCATTTTAAGCCTCAGATATTTTGTCTTTGTTAAACAGACCGACTAACCATTGTCCTGTAGATAAGACTTCTAATCTAAGGTGCAGTCATGAAGACGAGGGTGTCAGGTTTGGGAACCTCAGGTTCTCATCTCTGCTTTTTGCAAAGCTTTCTTAAAGAACAGCCCGAAATCTGGATCATTAGATAATCAGATCTTGGGTTGGTGCTAAGTGCTAATTGCATCAGCTGGGCTAGCACCAACTAATGCCAAGGAACCCAAACTCACCATCTAGTGCAAACTAAAGTTAACAAAGCCAACCAGGTAAAATATCATCTTACGGGTTGCTTTTGCTGTCTTATCTTAACTTATTATAATCTAAAGCAGAGGTCCAGTCAAGTCCAATTTGGTCAACATCTGGCTTAAAATGGCTCATCTCTGATCCAACCACTGGGTCAAACCAACCCAACCAAGGACCCAACAGCTTCAACAACTGAGTTATCAAAACAACCCAGTAGTTTTTAGTGTTGTTACTGCACAACAACTTGACTTCGCCGCCATTTTTTGAAGCATTCTTCCTCAAACCTGTCTAAGTTTTCTCTTCTGTAACAGATTTTATAACAGGAGCCTGTTTACAGACTGCAAGAGAGGAAAGGAACACAAACTAGATGTGTATATTGGCCTGTTTCTCATAACACCAATTTTTAATTATAATACTGTCCTGTCAAGATGCAGAAACAGAACAATTTTAAGTATATTAGTGTTGCTTTAAGGGAATCCAGTTCTGCTATTCAACCTGCTTGATGTTACATCAATGTTTCACAGAACGACATGATTAGATTTGTTCATTCATAGGTAGAAAAATGAATATTGATCAAGGTAAAGTTATTCCTAAAATGATAAATGAGGTCTAAACAAAGACATTCATGTTCTTTAATAGATGGTGTAAAATTAGAAATCAATCTTGGTGCTGAAGCGTTTAGTGCATCACCAGAGGACATCCTTCTGCTCTTCGCAATTAGGTCCATAAATGTAAAGCTTTTATATATGAATGGTTCAGGTAGAGCTTAAACATAAAATCAATCCCCACCTCTGCTGTTATTTTCTCTAAGAAGCAATGAGTGAACAGAAGCTAAAGTGTTGGAAAGAAAACAGAATATGAAAGGATCCATCTGCAGCCCATGAAAGCTCTAAACAGGAACATGTTGATCAAATCACCTAAAACAGACACTTATTTAAGAAAGGAAAACTAAAACAGTCATTTCAGTTGCCAGGAATGGAGTTTTACAGAAGTTTGTGGACATGGGAGCCGGGCAACTCTGCCTGTGTCTTTTGTTAGCAAAATATGTCATGAACCACTGGATGGGTCTTCATGAAACTTTCAGGAAATGATCGATGGATGTATATCTACGCCTGAGTCAGCCTTAAATAAAGATGGATGCCAGAGCCAGATGACCTCAGGAAACACAAAAATGCCTTTAATTCAGTCAGTTTTACATATATTGAGCTAAAAATAGGCATGGTAGTAGCTGAGAATCTGCCCCAACACATACTCTGAGAGCTAACAGACTGTGCAAGAGCTTTGTTAAAAAATTAGAATCAAAGCGGTGGGTGGTATATAATATTTTCCCCAAGGAATGCTGATTTAAATGTCTTGCACTAAAGGAGATGTGACTTATTTAGTGAATTAATTAGAAAATGTGGAATCTGATTCAGCAGAAAGCTCCTCTTACAGTAGAAAGTGTGCAAGCAGCGAGCTGACACTAAGTGATGATCTCAGCACATCTATTCCTCAGGATTTGTGCAAAAGGAGCATTTAAACACGGAGCGTTGGGAATAAACCATTTCGTTATTGAAGCGTACCATCTACACACGACGGGGCGGCTCTGGTGGTGCCGGCCACTTGCCCCGGAAAGCAGGAGCACTTCACGGTTTGGGAGCGCTCCTCGATTTTGTTCTTGTTGCAGCAGCGGTGCAGCGCCACCACCTCGCAGGTGCCTGTTCGGACATGGTGCACTGCTGGAGAAAAAACAAAAACAAAAAGAGGAGAATCAACATCAACATCCACACTGCTGAGAGCCTAAATCAAGTCCTGAAAGAACATCCCCCTTTGGTCTTAACTGCATTATTTATATTACTTGGACAGGAAAGTAAACCACTAATTTCCTTAAAAGAACTTATTCATCATCTTCACTTCACATCAAAATACATAAATTATTCTGTGAAGCTGTGAGATTTTAAAAAGAAAATCAATTAATCTAAAATGAAAACATTCTGATGTTACAAACATCCTGTAGAAAGTTTTGTTTCTACAATTTTGTTTGTAAACGATGCAGCTTATATGTAGTTACCAATTTGTCTTAAAAAAAAAAGGTATTTTTTTTTAGTACATGTTAAATTTAGGGCCAAGCCTTCTTAGAAGGAATGCATATCGCCCACCATCTTTCATGCCAGAGTTTTGGACTGAAATCATCTTATGAGAAGGATGAGTTGGTCAGATTTTGCTATATTATTTGTTATTGCAAGATAAAGTAATGTCTTTCAATGAATTTATTTTTACGGGCAACGTGTTTAAAGCTAAAAGCAAACATCAACAGTTTGTTTGGGTGAGAAACATTGAAAACTAAAAATCACTTTTGCTTAATATCTAAACTCTGCATGACTGAAGCTCAGTGGAAACTAGATGGTTTCTTTAAAGCTTTTATTGAAAAACACGTCCTCCATTCACCACAAGCAGATAGATCAGTGATGTCCAGTTCTGGTCCTAGAATGCCACTATCTAGCATGTTTTAGATGTTTCTCTGCAACCTGAAGACTTGCTGAAGAGCAGAGAAACATCTAAAACCTGCAGGATAGTGGCCCTCCAGGACCAGGATTGGACACTATTGAGATGGATGGTAACCAACTGGGATGTGACCTAATCTACTGTATCACTTATACTCTAATCACTGGTTTTAGAATAAAAAAAAAAACGTCTGAAGGGTAATAAAGTGTGGGACTATTGTAGATTTGTTGCATCAAGCAGGTTTTAAAAAAACACTGTCGACACGTGAAGGGGAAAATGCAGCGCTGCAGAATTGAGAGCCAATCACTCTCCATTGTCTGAATTATTTAGAGGCTGAGCTGTTTCACCATCTTTTAATTGCATGTGACATTTTCAGGAGGCGCCTTTTCTGGTGAAAGACTATCTGCTGCCATCAACAGAAAAACTGAAATGAAACTAAAAGATCTCAAACAAACTCGTTTTTTTGTACTGAAGGGGGGCAGTGGTTCACTTACAGTATATCATGGTTCAGTTTGTACTTTGGTTTTGGGGTCATAGTTTGATACAAGTTCAGTACAACAGGAAAAAATAACAAATACCAAGATTATTTTTTGTCCCACTTATGTTAAACAGACAAAACACTATCTAAAAACAGACCAAGTAGGAAGACTCTAAAGCCAGAATCTCATTGGGCTGCGACTGTTGGCGACTAGTTGGTGAACGTTTGAGAAAGAGTCCCATAGGTCTTGCGATGCTCACGGGAGTTCTCAATTTTCTCATATGAGTTGCAGAAACGTGCAGCTTTCTCGCCTGAATTACACATTCAAAAGATTTGTGACAAGTTTTCTCTCAAAATGGTTGCAGAGCCTTAAGTTCCTCCCTAAGGGAGGCGTCCTGGGACTTCTCACCCTATCTCTAAGGGAGACCCCAGCTACCCTGTGGAGAAAACTCATTTAAACTGCCTGTATCCGCAATCTCTGCCCAAAGTTCATGACCATGGGTGAGGGTAGGAACGTAGACCGACCAGTAAACAGAGTTTTGCCTTGCAGCTCAGCTCCCTCTTCACCACAACAGATTACACAATACTGCAGAAGCTGCACCGATCCATCTGTCGATCTCACGCTCCATTTTTCCCTTACTTGTGAACAAGACCCCGAGATACCTAAGCTCCTCCACTTGAGGCAGCATCTCACTCCCAACCTGGAGAGATCAGTCTGCCCTTTACCAACTGAGGACCATGGCCTCAGATTTGGAGGTGCTAACCCTCATCCCAGCTGCTGTGAACCACTCCACTGAGAGCTGAAGATCACGACTTATCCCAGCAGCTTTGAATCAAATCTTATCACAGTGCATTTAAAATCATTCTGTCCTACGGCCTGATTGTGTGGTGCACAACCACAGAACAGGTGGTGAAAGCTGGACAGGAAATCATTGGGCAGAGCGTCACAACATGAACTGTATTTATGGTAGCTGACTCGAGGATCAAGGACAGAAAACACCCTGGCCAACAGCTGCTTGATCCACTTCCATCTGAGTGGAGGTTCAGGGCAATCAGATCCTGCAAACAAACCCAAAACCAGCTTTCTGCTAAGGACCGGGGTCTCCATAACCCCTCTCCAAACCAGAAACGCCTTCAGCCTTCAGCATGGCCAATATGCTTCTGTTTTTTTTGTTGTTTATATGATACTAATTGTCGTTTTTATTGCTGCTCTAGATGTAGAGTTGTCAGCAGAATCTCCTTGTACAACCTACAATCTTACTCGTCACAGGCATCTTAAACCATTTTTTCTTTAGTTTCCATAACATTGACACCTGCCCGGGAGCTCTCCTCTGACAGAAATCTGAAGCTGGATCCACCAATGTCCAGGTCTAAAAACCACACTGAGGATAAAAATAATTATAAGAAAAACAACAGGTCTTAATCTGCCTTTTTTTATTTCCAAAGTGTAGATTAAATCTTAAATGTGGGGGTGGGTACAAAGTGAGCCAAGGACGATACACTGTAGGCAACAAAATGTGTGCAGCCTAGAATACAACATTGCAAGCTGTGTGGACAACAATAGGCTGTGATTTTTCCAAAATAAGCTACATGACCTTGCAGTCACTGGTCAAAATCAAAAATTAGTGAAACTGTAACAAGAAATGTGTAATTTTCAATCAAGTTTGAGATGCCAACTAGCATTCCTTTGAGTATTTCCAGCATTAAACCCTAAATGAGTTAAAAGTTAAACATTTCTTGTTTTACCAACTCTGATCTCATCGCTTTACATATTTAAACGATGTCTGTTCTCAGGAAATGCATGTGATGACGTATTGAGACAAGAACACGTCAAATATTAAAAAGCAGAAGCAGTCGGGAGATTTTCTGTTTTGATTATGCAATCGTTTGCAACTTTTAAAAGCGTGTCTGCGCTCACAATGCGGCCCGTTTCTCTTTATGGATCAAACATAATGCAGGTAGTCAGTTAAAATTAGCAGCACGCTTACTCATGCTCTGACTGTCAAACATGCAAAGATATGAAAGGCAAAAAGCAGAAGCGCTGCCAGCTGTTTCACACTGAGATGCTGTGGTGTTTTGACTCGATATGGAGTTCTACTTGGACGCTCGCCCAGGCCCCCCCGCCCAGCAGCACAAACAGAGGGAGGCATTTCACCAAGAACCACTGTAATCTGCAGATCCAGAGGTGGTTTTAATATGTGCTGGAGGGGAAGCCTCCTTTCCTGAACATGTCGACTTCTGGAGCTTTGCTGTAAAACTGATATAAAACAGGAAGCAGAATCCTGGTGGGCAAACATGCATTTTATCCTCAGTTTGATTCCAGCTGGGACCTGTGGATGGATGTAGTCCTCCTCCCTCCCTCCCAGATCCAGATTTTCCTGTTACTGTCACACTCACTGTCTCACTGTTCCTCTCAGCGAAGGCAAAAATGAAAAGCATCCACGCATGAAAACTTGGAGACATGTTTGGGAGACGGCTGGGGGAAGTTATGAATTGTTGATAACAGAAATGACACAAAGGTATACGCTTACTGTACCTTTAACTGAGGGGAAAAAATGTTTTATTGAGCGACTCGTGGCGGCAGGTTTGGAGCTCTGCTGTCTCGAGGTAAAACGCGAAGGATTGTTTGAGACAGAAATCGTAGAATTTATTTTGACAGTCTGCGCTACGTTCATAGGAATCTGTTTCAGCTGAAGGTTTCTGTCATGCCTGGACCATGTTTGGGTGTTTTTACAGATGCTTTTGAGACATGATGAGAATAAACACATGGGACTGTACCAACCTGTTACTGTTCTGTTTTTAAGGCAGCATCTCTTAGTGCTAACAGTTTGATTTTAATGTGGTTCTTAAATTGAACCAAGCTGTGGGTGACGGTGGCAGTAAAATCTAAACACAAATTAAGGTGTTAAGGCCTCAAATACACTACTCCAGGTGTTTTTATCCTCAACAGAAGATGGTCTTAGTCTAAAACTCTGGGATGAAAGGCAGCAGAGGATGTGCATTTATTCAAGGAATGATAAGTAGGTAACCTTTTTCTTGTCCTGGTCAAATAGTCAAATCCCAGGCCTTGGCTAAAAAGTGGGTCATTTTTGGTGTTTCCTTGTGAGTGAAGACATTTCTAGAAACGATATGTTTAAAAATTAGAAAAGGATTGTTTTGGAGAACTGTTTCCATGTGGACAAGGCCTAAAATCTACTCTGGGTCAGCTTCCAAAGTTGGCCTGATGCAGGCAGAGGTGGGTACAAAGAGACCTGAGGCAGACCGCTTCATTCTGTACCCTCAAAACAGCAAGGGTACGAAGTGACCATAGCTGCAGAGGTACAAGTTGAACTGCAGACAATCGAACTTTAATGGTGACAGAGTGGGGACAAGACGAGTCGAACATAATGGCCGTCCACATGGAAACGTTTTTTTTTTTTGTAAAAAGGTTAGATGTTTTTGTTGTTTCAGCTTTGTGTCTGTACGGAAACAATGTTTTAGGAACTTCAAAATGGTATTTAAAAAAAAAAAAAAAAGGTTCCAGACGATAATGTCGTAGCCCCGCCTCTAAACAACCTACAACCCGAGGCCGACCTTTCCTTGTTTACATTTTATTGCGAGCTTTACGCTTACAATTCTAGTTTTTGGTGTGAATTTGTGGCAGTGTCACAGCACAACATACAGGCCTGGCATAGCTACTACAGCAGCAAAAACAACAAAGAGATTGTTTTGGAAGAACTGTTTCTGTGTGGACAGGACCTAAATCTGTGATGGGTCAGCTGCCAAGGTGGATGTAGGCGGAGGTGCGTACTTCCTTTTGTATCCCACTCTGTGACCAAAAAGACATAAAAATATGTTTTTATGTCCACAGGTTGATGGCATACAAAGCAATTCAGAAAGTAGGTAGTTACATTATTGTTCCTGACAGTCTTTGTTAGCCAAATCCACACAAATATTACATTTTAAACCACTCTGCTTTGGAAAGTGTTTGTGAAAATCTGTTTTTTTTTTTTAAAAACACCAAAAACATATTTTGCGTATAAATTAGAAACAAACGCGGCAGAAAAAGTTTCTTTTGCAAATCTGTTTGTGAACAGGGTCTAAGTTTGGAAAGTACCGGATCAGATTAAATTAAAAACAAACACAAAAATCACTGCACCCTTAAATGGCTATTAAAGGGATAGTTCGGCTCTTTGTGTTGCTTTCTTTGGAAAGTTTATGAACGATTAATATCTTACCTGATGTTTGAACGGCTTCAGGTTGGAGAACTAGTTTTATTCTGACTGGACTGATGAGCTGTTTTTGTTCTTCTGTCCCAAATACAAGCTCGAGAAAAGGCTTTTCATCACTAAACCCATTGATGAGCATTGCATGGTACTTTAGATCTAAACGTTCTGTTGCTTTACTGCAAAATAACACAAGAACTAAATATTAATTTGCTTTAGTGGAGCTGCAGCTGGTAAATGCCTGTGTCCCAAAACAAAATAAGATCAATAGCACAGAATAAAGGCTTGTTTTGTCAGGCCTACTGATTTGATTCTGTAATTTTTCAGTCATGATGCACAGATTGACTGTATTTGCTGCTCGGGCTGCTGCAGAAACTGGTCCCGTGATATTTTATTTCTCACATCTGGAGTGTTGAAGCCTGGAGGCAGGCTGACACAGCTCTGTGCTCAGATGTGTGTTCTTCGCTGACTCTCATCTTTCCCAGAATCTTTATTTAAAGAAGATTAGCCACGATGTTTGACTTGTTTTTTAATCTGCTGCATAAAAAGTGATGAAGATGCAGATTAGAGCTATCTTTTTTTAAATGCAAACCTTCATTTAGAAATCCAGTATTTTAGCAAACCTGAAGAACCTCTTTCTGACAACTGGTGGAGAAAAGATTAAACGTTTCCTAAATCATCCATTTCTCCTGACTCTGCTAAATCCTGACTGCTTCTATTTTTAAAAGCCTTTTTCTTGCATCCTTCACTCATCTGTGTTATTTGCTTTGAAAGCTCCTCTTTGTAACTTGATGAGGATGGGCTGCAGGAATATTACCCAGGTACCAGGACTGCTGCTAATCTCTTTTCTGCTCCAAGCTTTGAGAATTCCTGAGAGTTTTAGGCTGTGCAGCCAAAAACTGCATAATGATGCAACATGTTTAAAGAGCGGGGTAGGTAGAGTACGTACCTGGTTCTTATTGGGTACATGCCCTTCAAATACAGGATAACAAGTCACTTAATAATACAGCCTGGTTCCCATAGGTGTGAATCAAGTACCAGGTAAATACCTGGTACCTAATGGGTATGTAGCAGTAATTACCTGGTCCTTATTGGGTACATACCTGGTCCTCATCCAGTATGCACCTGCTACTTATCTGGTAATTACTGGGTATGTAGTTGGCACATACTTGGTTGTTATTGGGTACGACTTGGTCATTTTTCCGGGTACGTACTTGGTATGCTTAAGCCTTTTTTTTTTGTTATTAATAAATCCAGCGTTTCTGTTTGTGGATTCTGTTTTCAGCTGGAAGTGAATTTTTTTTTATTATTTTTGTTCATTCTCTCTGTGTGCTGAAATGACTTTGCTTGAGAGGCTTTTATTCATCGGTCTCTGGAGAAAGAGAGTCAACTGCATAAGATGCAGCAGACTGTCTTATTCATGAAGCTGTAGTGAATGATAATGTCATGATTGTGTTTCTTTATATGCAGCTCTGTGTGCAGCTCAACATACCACCTTCTATACAGGCAAATTATGAGTTCACTGAGTGATTTTTATCATTGTGAGCTTATATAATGTAGCATGGAAGCAGCTGAAACCGATTCCTGCATCAAGCCACAAGATGAACACAGCGCAGTACATAAAGTGGTTAATTAAAAACGAACAAAGACATGTTTGTATCATCTCGTTAATTCCTGCTCTTTTAAGGGCGCAAGCAGTGATTTTTCTCTTTAATTTTTGTCCAGATGCTTCTTCTGCTACACACATTATGTCATTTTTATTACAAACAGCAGAAAGCTGAAGGTGCAAGGCAGGCAATGATCTTTGGTGCATAAAACACTGGATCCGAGTCAGACACCGAGGGCAAACTTCATTTCAACATTAACAGCATGTAAAGCTCCTTCAGTGATTTACAGCAAACTGGATGATTGAAAATCACAATTATGATCCGTCATACGTTTAATTTCTCTCAGGTTCAAGGTCTTCAACTAACTTGAAGCTTTGAGTTTTCCTTAGTAGTTTCTCTTTTATGGAGGCTGAAATTCAGGGCAGTAAAGTGTCAGACTGTTCAATCTGAAGGGCAGAAGTTCAACTTTTTACTCCGTTTTGGCAACCAGACATGCAGGTTCCTGCTTATCCTGTCTAAATGTAATGGACTAAACGTGCTCTGCTTCACGGAGACAAAACGTAATTTGTTTTGTTGATGTGTGAACGTTGAGTCAGGATTCATCACTTTTCTGTTTGAGGAAAAAAGTACAACAAACAAACAAACTACTTCTGCAGACTTTGTGCTATTTTAGCCGTTCAGAAATAAAAACATTCAGCTCATTTATGGGATGGCTGCTGACTTTTTTTTTTTTTTAACTTTATTTACAGACGTGTTCCCCATAGCAATGCATTGAGATCTCTTTATTCCTTCAAAAACTTTATTCTATTTAAAATCTGCTTCAGCAGACCTGCTCTATTTTTGTCTTATGATACTTGTAGTTTCTAGCTACAGTTCTGCTACTTTTAGCTAACATTTTGTCACTTTGAGCTTCTAGCTGGCAATTTACAACTTATTACCGCTTTTGGCTTCCAGCTAGCCTTGTTCTGCGTTTAGCTTCCAGCTAGCCTTGTGCCGCATTAGCTTCCAGCTAGCCTTTTGCTGCGTTTAGCTTCCAGCTTGCCTTGTGTCGCTTTTGGCTTCCAGTTAGCCTTGTGCCACATTAGCTTCCAGCTAGCCTTTTGGCAGGTTTAGCTTCCAGCTAGCCTTGTGTCGCTTTTGGCTTCCAGCTAGCCTTTTGCCAGGTTTGGCTTCCAGCTAGCCTTGTGCTGCATTAGCTTCCAGTTAGCCTTGTGCCAGGTTTAGCTTCCAGCTACCCTTTTGCTGCGTTTAGCTTCCAGCTAGCCTTGTGTCGCTTTTGGCTTCCAGTTAGCCTTGTGCCGCCTTAGCTTCCAGCTAGCCTTTTGCCAGGTTTGGCTTCCAGTTAGCCTTGTGCCAGGTTTAGCTTCCAGCTAGCCTTTTGCCAGGTTTGGCTTCCAGCTAGCCTTTTGCTGTGTTTAGCTTCCAGCTAGCCTTGTACCGCATTAGCTTCCAGTTAGCCTTGTGCCAGGTTTGGCTTCCAGCTAGCCTTTTGACACAGTTAGCTTCCATCTAACCTTTTGCTGCATTAGCTCTTAGCTCGTGTTCTAGCTTGAAGTCTTTTTCATCAGCAGCAGTTCTGCGTTCTCGCTGCATTGTTCCTCTGCTCCCATCTGTTTCATCTCTCAGATGAAAACAGGTTTACAGCAACAGAAACGACCCCGGGGGAAATTAGGATTCGCCGTGGCTATCAGGGAGAAATTGGAATGCAGGATCATTTGTTCCTGCTGAGATGATGAGCACCTTGATTCAAAGTGTCTCCATGTAATTCTATGACAAAAAGACGTTTCTCTAATGCTTACATTTAGACGTCCTGTCTGAGACCCAGACTGTTCACCCATCATCACCCCCACCCGAGGCGGTGCGGTGTCGGTGGGATCAACAGTAGATGGTATGTAAAATGTCTGAACTGACTTTGTTTAATTATGAAGGAAGACAAAAGTTCCTACCAGCTCAGTTTGCAGCAACACCTTTTTCTTTGTGAACTAAAATAATTTCAAATTAAATTGGTTTGTGTTTGAGGGACTTATTAAAGGAGGACCATCAACAAAAATGTTGACATCAACACCAAATATTCAGTACGGAAACCAACCGAGGACATCCTCACACTTCTTTTTATGGCACTGTTTTGAGAAATTATCTCATCGTCTTGAGATTAGGAAGCTGTTTTTAAGAAGATTCAAGATAACTGCAATCATTTTCTCAAGATATTGATTTATTTCACTATCTCAAAATACTTGATTCTATCTCAGGATAATGAGTTATTTAATTATCTAAAGAATATGGTACTCATTTCTTGTATTTATTTATTTATCTCATCCTAAGATTTTTCATTTTCTTAAGATAATCATGATTGTTTTTAAGCTTTTTTCCTCACTGTCTAAATAAAATGTTGTTTTTTTTAGATTATCTCTATATTTTAAGAAAATGGTGCTCATTATCGATTTCCTCTTGATTTTGGCATGTTTGTCATTTTTTCTCAAGGCTTTTCTCATTGTTGTTGAGCCAGTAAAATACAACAATCTCAATTATCTCAGGATACCAGAACAATCAACTCATGGTCTGAAGAAAATCACAACCATGGCTGTAGCGTCGCTCAGATTTGTGCAACGAGTCGCTCGCTTTTAGCCAAATCAGAAAAGCCTTTTTGTATATTTTTGCAGAAGGAATGCAGCTCAGAGAAACAAACACTTGAAGAAAGTTGTTTAACCTGATTGAGAACAATGATTTGTCAGATTTTCTTTGCAGTAATATTTGTTTCAGGTGAACCAGAGCACTTTCTTTATGCATCTGTGTCGTTTATGTTGTACATTATGACTCATTCTTTAGGGGTAAAAATGTAAACCACCTCCTGTGGAGCTCCAGCTTTGTGAAAGCATCAAAAACTCTTTCACAACACTGGCATTTACCTGGCTTAGACAACAAAAACAAACAAAACAAAAAACAAACTGAGTGGCATTATAAGAAATGTTAGATGCCATAACTTGACATGAGGATAAAACTCTGCTTTAAATACAGTCCCATAGAAGAGAAAGCTTTATGTGTATGAATTCATGAATAACAAACATTATAAAAGGGCTTTGAAAAAAAAGATAAGGTATAAAAGCACAAAGAATTGGAACTGGAGATTTTTACTCAACATGTTGGGTATTTACTGGGTACTTATGGGACAACATGAAAATACTTGCAGGGTACCTATTAGGGTTCTAACAAGGGTACATACAGGGTATTTACCAGGGTACATAGAGCATTTACAGGGATGCATACTTGGTATTCATGGGAGTACATACAGGGTACTTGAAAAGTAATTACAGGTGCTTAAAGAGTACTTATGGGAGTACATAAAAGACAACTACAGGGTATTTATAAGGTACATATGGGGTACGTGCAGTGTAATAAAAGGGTGCTTTTGGGGGTACTTGCATCTGTTCTGTTCCCAGAATCAGAACCAAACGCGCAGAGGCTGCGTTCAGCTTTTATGCACCAAATATTTGGAACAAACTCCCAGAAAACTGCCGGAACGCTCCGACTGCAAGGTCCTTTTCCACTTCGTCACAATGTTTTAATCGTTTCTGTAAAGCACTTTGAGTTCCCCTGTTGCTGGCATGTGCAATGAAGAGGTCTTCAACACTGGGACCATTTTCCTGTGGTAACTTGTATAGCAATTTAAGAGCACCGTAGCACTTTATTTTGCACATCAATAACAATTTGCAAACTAGAAGTTTTAAACATTTATCGAGTATTTTAATAATTAGCATGTAGCCTTTTGTTCCAGGCCTGCACAGCTGCTTCTCATTGAGAAGTTGGGTGGTTGTCTGTGAGGAGAGAAGAATTGTTACTCTGAGCAAATTAGGTTAATTGGTTAGTGAAATGTTGGCAAATGTTTGTGTAGAGTCTAATGGTAAAAGTTTGAGTGCAAAGAAGTGGCTTGAAGTTGCTAGAATTTAATCACTCACCTGTCTTTTCTGTGTCCTCTCCAGGGTGTTTGGACAAAGACTTCCTCGGGGGTCCAGACACCATTTATAGGTTCTGGGAGAGGCCATGGCATAAAAGAGTGTGGGGGATTTCTGTACATGGGTTTTGTTGGTGTCTTCATGAGGGTGTTGAGGTGTAGAGTTAAAAGATAAAATATTTATAAAACGTAAGGGGTAAAATACATATGTTTGTATTTATTAAATTATGTTATGTATATAATTGGAAGTTGTAATTTGGTGAACTCCCCTGTGAGTTAAGAATGGATGAATCCTTAAACAGCTGAGACTATTTAAGGCTGCAATTGTGTGATTAGAGGGGATTGTTTGGTGCTGTTAGAAGGCTTGACATGCCATGATTGGTCCATGAAGTGTTTTAAATATGGATAAATAAACCCTTGCTGCTTCACCATACTCTGCCTTGACCTTCATCTCAACTGTAAATCCAGCTGTAAAAGGCCACGTGACCACAAGCTGCCTTGCCTCAACTACAGATTACTTATGGGGTTACCTACAGGGGTACTTACAAAGTACCGATGAGGACCGGGCTGTTTTATAAATTGACTTGTTACCCTGGGCCTTGGGTTTCAGCTTTGTGATATGTGACCAGACTGGCATGATTTTATTGAAAGAAGTGTCCAGATTTTTGATAAATGATACTCCGACTTTTTTTTTTTTTTTTTTTTTTAAAGGAAAACCAAAAAAAGCAGTGGTTGTGTTTCTGTTGACTCACCTGTCCTTCCTTCTGTGGGTACGGACAGCTCCAAGACACAGATCACAAGCACCATAACAAGTAGAGCCCCTTTGCTTCTGATCTGGACGTATCGCTCACTCATCCTGTAAGAGAACAGAGAGTACGACTCCATCAGAACCACAATAAGGACGTAATTACAGAAACTTTTTGCAAACACTCTAGTATTTTTCATTTCAAACCCAGGTTCTGTGGAGCTGTTAACGTTTGAACACAATCAACAAATTTTCCTCTCAAAACCGTCAGTCGTCGTGTGCATCTTGAACCCTTCTTGATTTTTGTCTAGGGCAGTGGTGCCCAATCCTGGTCCTGGAGGACCACTATCCTGCAGGGTTTAGTTGTTTCTCTGCTCCTCAGCAGGTCTTCTAGTTCTGCAGAAGCCTGTTATTCACTCAGTCATTCAAATCAAGTGTGTCAAAGCAGGGAAACAACTAAAACATGCAGGATGGTGGCCCTCCAGGACCAGGATTGGACACCACTGATGTAAGCCCTAAACCGCACAAAGTATTCTCTAGTCTTTGCAGAGAAAACGGGTCTGCTCTTCACTTCCACGTGCTTAAATAAACTTCCCTCAGCCGTCGCTCCACTGGCTAATTCGTCTCTCCGCCACACCTTCCCCTTCACTAATGAAGTGGGCTGCAGCTGAGGCTACACTGCATAAACCATCTGGCACATCGTGTTATTACTGACAGACAGTGATCAAGTTTCAAACGAGGATGCTGGAGCGGTGCGGTGATTACTGGAACGGCGTGATATCGTATGGCGCGAGCGTACAGTGTTACAAGCTGCGTTTACGCCTTATTTGCCACCTCCCGCCTTTCATCAGCCTGCTCCATTGACATATAGATTAGCCAAACCTCATCGGGGAGCTCAGATTATTGTGTAATTAAGTTTAGTTTTTGCCAGACAAACATGACCTTTATGAAGGTTTTCTTTACCTCCCAGTATCACAGAGGAATTATAGAAAATGATGCCAAAATGGAGACAACTAGTTTAATGTGAAACTATAAATAGATCTCTCATAAAGAACAGGATTCGTATTTAAGCACTGGTACTAAAACTGCTCTGTGCATCTAAAATGTTTTATTTTAAGAGCTGTGATGTGGTAAGCACCTAACAGGAAGGTGTCTGGTTCAAATCTTGGTTCACCAAGGCCTCTCTGTAAAGTTTGAGGGTTTCTTGGTGCATATGTGGATTTATCTGCCTGTTCAAATTTCCTCCATCAGGTTAGGGACATAAGGTACCTGAGTGATTCAAGGTTTTCCATCTTTTTATTTTACACGTCAAGTTTCCTCTTTGTAACTCAACCATCCAGGGTTTAGGAAGAGGAGTATCCTTTTTTCAATCTCTGTATTTGAGGAAGGAAATAATTCAGTTCAATAAATGATGGTTTTTTTATATTTCATGTTTCATGACCTTTGAATGTGTTTCTCACATACAACCCCAGTTTTAACAAAAGCCTGTAAAAGTGGAATTAGCAAGAAACAGCTGGAAGAGCATTTTAGAGGCTGAGTCTCTTAGAAGTAAAGATGGACAGAGGTTCACCAGTCTGTGGAAAACTGCAACTAAAAATAGTGGAACAACAGAATAATGTTCCTCAACGGAAAATGAAGACTTTGAATCTCCCATCATCTACAGTTCATCATAACAAAAGCTTTGAAGAATCTGTAGAAATCTCTGAGGTCAAAGGTCAAGGCTGGATGTTGTTGATCTTGGGGCCCTCAGGGGCCACTGCATCAAAACCAGGTGTGGTTCTGTTCTGGACATCACTGCATGGCTCAGGAACACTTCCACAGATCATTGTCTGCATCCACA
>JAOXNZ010000074.1:18122839-18135462 GCA_028566095.1 Kryptolebias brasiliensis
ACCGGAGTACCCGGAGTAAACCCACGTGTGCACAGGGAGAACATGTAAACTCCACCCAGAAAGACCCCAGGCCGGGAACCTGCAACCTTCTTGCTGGGAGGCACTCTCTGACTACTCTGAGGAAAACATGTTCAAACATCCAGCTTTAAGGCTCCGACATGTTGCCAGTTGCAACGTTTAGGAGGGTTTGGCAACCTATGAAGCTAAATAGTGACTGACTGCCGAGAAAAAAAGACAATAAATTGCGACATAATTAAGAGACTTTGTGACGTCCTCCATTAATCTGATCCCTGACCAGGAGGGAAACCCAGACCTCCCTCTCCAGCTCCTCCTGGGGATCCCGAAACGTTCTCAGGCTGAACCGGATCACTTTAGTGACTGACTCAGATTAACTTGATTTAGCAGTTCGACTCATTCTGCCGTGATCCGTGGATCCATCCCCCACGTGGCTGAACTCCTCTGCCGGAGGTCCACATCGTGGGCAAGATTTATTCCCAGTTAGGACACGTGCAGACGTGTCCGATGGACCAAATTCATTGGGATTCCAGGTGAAGTTTTATGTATTTTCTCTCAGTTTTGTCTCTAACTAGTCGCCGAGCAGTGAGATGCTGGCTTCACACTCTTACAAAAAGCCTCAATTGAAACGAGGTTCCTGCCAACAAAACTTTGAAGAACATTCTGACGCCGAGACAAAAGGAAGACGTGAAGCTGTTGACAGGTGTTATACAATCCTGGCATTCTCCTTCAGCTGCTTACACAA
The DNA here is from genome assembly GCA_028566095.1 of Kryptolebias brasiliensis. NCBI lineage: Eukaryota > Metazoa > Chordata > Actinopteri > Cyprinodontiformes > Rivulidae > Kryptolebias > Kryptolebias brasiliensis. The sequence continues at coordinate 18,123,600 of JAOXNZ010000074.1, forward strand.
CAGGATTAGGGGAAAAAAATGGCAGGAAGTTGACTGAATGATTTCCAGCACTTTGTTTTGCCTCACAACGTTTACACAGCGAGCAGGTGAGTGCAGGTACAGGTAGACAGCGAGCGCCTCACGGTCTCTGAGCCGCTTCGTTAGTGTGTTACCATAACAAGGAAATGATTCTCATACAGGAAGTGATGTGACACACACACCCCTTTCGGTTCTCACTTTCTGGTCTGAGTGGCGCTGCGGGGGAAAATTCCTGCTTCCTGGTGTTTGCTTTGATTCCTTTTATTTTAAATACCGCTTTGTTGCACAGAAAGTACAAATATTTATTCAGACTTAAGGGAGGTTTCACGGTTTCTGGGGCTTTAGCTCCAAACTTCAGGTTTAAAGTGAGGCAACAACCAATAATTAATGTTAAAATCCTTCAAGAAGAAGGATTCGGCACGCAGCAGAGACCGATGGGAACTTCTGTCCACGCGAAGGAGGAAACGGCTGCATCACAAGGCAGAAAACTGCCCTGTTCCCTAAAGTGACATTTCCACTAATGTCACTGACCACAGGGTGTGAACAGCAACTAAAACAACTTGAACACAAACCTCTGATGAAGAACTAATACAACCCGAGAGGAAAAAGATGTCACCCAAAATGTGAATTCATGAATACGAGCCGAACAGCAGCTGCTATAAGCTTCAGAACCCACCTAACGTCGAGAACGCTGAGTCAGCATTTCTCTTTAGTTTCTTCTGCATCAAACTCATCCTATTTTAGCCGTGCATATAGCCAAACCTTCGGCTCGTACAGGCGACGGGCGCTGTCACCAGGAGTCTTTGTAACTTTTCCCCACAGAAATCCACGGAGATCTTTTCAGTTCCTTCAAAAACTTTGTTCTCTCTGCTTCAGCTGCTGCCTCCATTTTGTCTTTGCTTTTAGCTTTTAGCTACAGTTTAGCTAATTTTATCTTTTATTTATTGCTTTGCTATTTTTGCTATTGGCAAAGGTTCTGCTGGTTTTAGAGTTTAACTGTTTCATTAATGTTAGCATGTTGCTACAGTTCTGCTTGTTTTAGCTTTTTGTTGCCGATTTGAACTTTTGGTTTCTTAGATTTTGTTTTTAGCTACCGTTTTGCTCATTTTAGCTTTTAGCTATTGACTTGCTAGTTTTAGCTTCTGACTCTGGTTTTAATGATTTTAGTTGTGGTTTTAGCTGTTTACTATGGTTTTGCTTGTTTTGGGCTTTAGCTACTATTGTTTATTTCAGCTGCTGTTCTGTTGGTTTTTGATTTAAGCTATTTTGGTCATGTTCTGTTTTAGCTACTGTTTTTTTTTTTCATTTTAGGTTGTAGCTTGTTTTGCTGGTTTTAGCTTTTTAGCTTTAGCAGTTGTAGTCTTTAGCTTCTGTCTTGTTGCTTTTAGCTACAGTTTTGTGAGTTTTAGCTTTAAGATCATTCTGCTCATCCTGCTTAGAACAGCATCTTTCAGTGAAGCACGGCAGTGGCAGCATCATGCTGTGGGGATGATTTTTATCAGCAGAAAGTGGTCAAGGAAGGACGGAGCAAACAGAGAAACTCTGAGACATTTGGGACATTTGAGACGGGGACGGCAGCAGGACGACAAGCCGAAAGCCCCAGCCGAAGCGACACTCCGGTGGTTTACGGAGAACCGCTCAAAGGTTCTGGTTCCGTTAGAACCCGGAGCTCACGTCAGTTGAGAAGGGGATGATTTCTGGATTAGCTTGAAGATAGAAACCAAAACTCTGAGGAACTCAGGTTTTGGTCTTTTGGGGTTTATTTTAATGCGCCTGGCTGCTGGCGTTGCCATGGCGACAGTTGAGGTTGCCGCGTACTTCCTGATCAACCGTCTCCTACTTCCTCCCCCAGCCGTCTCTGTGACAGCTGCATCCCCCCTCTGCCCCCCCCTCCATCACCTGCTCCTGCTGCCTTTTTACGGGCGTAGTTTTACCGTAAACAACAACATCAGACCGGACTGGATGGGGTCAGGTGTGTCTAAAGAGGAGTACCGGAGTGGGGCGATCTGTAGCGGAAGTCCTCCTTGGTGAGGAGCAGCAGGGCCTTGCCGTTCATCTGGAAAGTGGCGCTGGTGATGGGCCGCAGGGCGAACTCCTTCTCGGCCCACCGCAGCCACTGGGCCACGTCCTCCCTGCTCCAACAGACCGGCTGCAGACCTGGAGGGGGACGGGGGGGGGGGAGACCAGGGTTTGGTGAAGAGGCAACAAAACGGACACGAAAAAACGAGCTGAGTGATGAAGAAGCAGAAGGGGAGGAAGGAAGACAGAAGGGGGGGAGGGGGGAGGAAGGAGGCAGTAAAAAGGATATTGAGGAAGTGAAGATAAAAGGCAAAAGGAGGGGAGTGATTACGGGAACGGCAGCAGAGATAAAGGAAAAAAAAAAGATGGAGGAGGAGACCGGAGTCAGGAGGTTGGAATAAAAGATTAGAAGATGGCGGGGGTGGAGGGGGCATGAATGAATGAATGAATCACAGATGGAAAAAGGTAAAGCTGGTGTAAAAGGAAGTTTTAATGTGAAATATTAGGACGGTGGTCCAAATCTGAGCTCCCCACCTGAAAACTGCTGCAACTAAACATGAAAATATTTATGCCAATATGACGACGTGTTTAGCTCTGTGAACGGACACTTCGTTGGTTTGTGGACTGAGGACAACGTAGAAGAGAAAAAAAAGAGCAGGGAAAACCAAAGTGGCTCATTTAGTCTAAAACTCTGGCATGAACGGCAGCGGGCGATATGCATTCCTTCACGTTGCTCTGAAGACGTCACATTATGTTCACTAAGCAAAAATATTAATCTGTTTTTTGTCCCTACGTAAAAACAAAACACCAAACAGATTTTCCACAAAAGATAAGATTTATAAAACCCTTTCATGCCAAACTGAACCCACCTGTGGTCGATGAATCGCCGTCCTAAACCTAAAAACACACCTTCTGACATTTTTAAAATGTTCTTTCTTTAGCCACACAGGTCATTTCTACACTGGTCCTATCCGTCATGACAGGATGAACATATTTAGCCCTCAGCTCTGACCCGTGCGGCGGTCCTGCCGCCTCATCATTTTATCCTGTGCTGCAGGAGGAACCCGGTAGTTTACTGCCCGACTCGGGCTCGTCTTTCTCGCTTCCTGCACCGGGCCAAATGTGCGACGGTGCGGCGCTCTGATCAGAACGGCCCCGACGCCCACGCCGAGCGGAGCTCCTCGCCGCTCACGTCTGACTTATCGGCCGGCCTCAAATGCTTCCTCTGGGAGTCGGACAGCTGTTATCTCTGGCCGCCGATGTCACTTGTCACACGAGTAATAAGAACCTCGCGCTCGCCTCCCTCCCCTCCCTTCACACATCAAACAAAGGAAGTTTTCAGAGTGCAATCAATAAAAAAATGAAACCCTGTCTGGATTGTCAGCTTCCCGTTTCTCCCCCTGCTCCGAATACAGATAAAGAGCCGATAAACCCGGGAAGACGGTTCATCTGAAGCCTGACGAGCTCCGACCATCGGCTTGTCAGCACACGTCCTAGAAAGGTGTCAACAAACAGGATAAAAAGGCTTCACAAAGGCAGGGTTTGGAGAGAACTGCTTCAACAGACTTTGTGCTGTTTTAGCCGTTTTTATAACAAAACAATCGGCTCATTCAGGACACGGCACAAATAAGTTTCCCTGTAGAAATACATGGAGAAATACCGGCTCTGTTCGGTCTTCTTAAGCTACTTTTAGCTAACCTTTAGTTACTTTAGCTTTAACAGGTTTTTTTTGGGACACTCTTAGCTCTTAGTCAGGGCTCTCAAGTTATGATCTGAGCTTGGAGTGAGATTTTGAGCTGCTAAAAGGCGCTAGATGACGTCATCGCCTAATTTGCATATTTGGTCCTGCGTGTGTTTTAGCGTGAGAAATACAAAGTGTGCCGTGTGCACGTCATGAAATGCGCGTCTCACGGTCAATGCGTGAGACTTGAGAGCTCTTAGTTAACCTTTGCTGTTTTTAGCTAGCTCTTTGCTACACTTTTAGCAAGCTCTGTGCGGTACCTTTAGCTAGCCTTTTACTGTTTTTAGTTAACCTTTTGTTGCTTTTAGCCAGCCATTTGCTATTCTTTTAGGATTCAGCTAACCTTTTAGTATTTTTAGTTAGCCTTTGGCTACCTTTTAGCTTTCAGCTAACCTCTAGCTTATTTTAGCTTTTAGGCAGACTTTTGCACTCTAAGCTCACTCTTAGTTAACTATTGCTGCTTTTAGTCAACATTTTGTTGCTTTTAGCCAGTTGTTTGCTATTATTTTAGCATTCAGCTAGCCTTTTAGTATTTTAGTTAACCATGTGCTACTTTTAGCTTTTAGCTAGCTCTGTGCAGTACCTTTAGCTAGCCTTTTACTGCTTTTAGTCAACCTTTTGTGGCTTTTAGCCAGTCGTTTGCTATTATTTTAGCATTCAGCTAGCCTTTTAGTATTTGAGTTAACCTTGTGCTACTTTTAGCTAGCTCTTTGCTATACTTATAGCTAGCTCTGTGCGGTACCTTTAGCTAGCCTTTTACTGCTTTTAGTAAACATTTTGCTGCTTTTAGCCACCCGTTTGCTTTTATTTTAGCATTCAGCTAGCCTTTGTGCTACTTTTAGCGTTTAGCGAGGATTTTGTGTTCTCTGTAGCTCCGTTTCAGCTTGTTGCAGCTGTCATTCAGGACTCAAGAGGGTGGATTTCCTGTAAATGCATCATTGGATGCCTAAATGTGTCACCTCTGCATCTTTCTGGAAATCTATCAGGACTAAAACTGGAACACTACGACCCGACGACGTCACAGACTTATTAATATTGAATCAAGCTGCCATCTGCGCTTCATGCACCAGCTGTACTTCTGTCTCCCGTGGCCGAAGCTGAGAGCGCGGCGAGGCAGGGGCGGGCAGGAGCGAAGCCGGGGTCGGGAGGTCACGGCTGCGGTATGCTCTCTCCAGGGCCGGAGAGACATTCCGCTCCGCCAAAACCCCTCCGAGATCCGGTCTGCCGGCCTCGGCCATCTGCACACAGCCCAAAGGAGGAAGCAGCAAAGGGAGCAGAAGGAGTGAGGAGGAGGAGGAAGGGGGCCCGAACAAACGTGTCCCATAATGCACTCTGACTGGAAGTAATCCAGCGTGGGCTCCTTCACAGCACAGGAAACTTCCTGTGGTAACAGTAGAGAGGAAACAGAGAGTAGAGTCTGAGAGCGGCAGCGGATGGCGTGTTAGGACGATAATTGAAGGCAGATCGGGTGAAGCGGCACCGGAGACAAACAGAAACATAAAAAGAGGAAGGAAGGACGTACAGGAAGGGAAACAGATACTGAACCCGAGCTTAGATCAAGCTCCCAGAGCCGGACGTCGCGCTCGCTCCTCATTTCCTCCTCCTAACGTCTTCGGGTTTATTCTAAGACGTATAGCTGGCTGCAAAAGTATTCACTCCCCTGAGCTGCTACAGCTAGCCGCTACTTACATCTGAAGGATATGGGACACTTGTCTGAGGACAGTAATGTTCAGTGTTTGGACAAATAGTCGGAAAGAGCAGCTTTAAACCGAGGAGGAGCTCTGATTCTTAATTTAGCATCAAAAATATTATGATGTGGATTAAAAAAATGCTTTATTTGCTTAATTCAAAAACAAAAAGCAATTACTGTTACTTCTGCTGCTTCAGTATCACATAGTGCTTCAAGCCGCTGCATCAGATGGTGCAGTTTAAGAGTTTACTCCAGTAGTTTTTCGGGTCTGCACTCAATGTAAACAAAACACTTTCACCTGCATCCTTTACTCAACCAATCTGAGCGTAAATACACAGCAGTACTTCAAAACTATCCGTCTGTCGGACGTTTTCGTAGGTAAACAGATGCAGCTGGACAGATTTTGCGGATTATGATTAAGGGGTTTGTGAATTTTATTTATTTATTTTTGGATCAGTCTTCAGGACATTGCAAAGAGTACGTTTTAATAATGAATATAATATAGGTATAACAGTATACTAATGCTAAATAAAATATGTATTTATTTAGAGTTACTTATAGTTAGTTACAGTTCTTTTTCTTGCACTCAGGGCAGATTTGAAGCCCATATTGATCAGTAATGTTGTAGAACTCAGGACCACATTTTCAAGGTCTTGGTCTTGTCTCGGACATGCTGGACTCAAGACTTCAGCTGCAGTACCATCCGCTTCCATTTCTTTACTGCAACTGAGTGAAACTCCTGGCTGTGTTCAAATGAAGCTCTGGTCTCTGGTCAGGTGGTCTCGACTACAATAGCTTCAGCTTTTTATTTAGGATGACAAAGATCGATGCTAAAATTTAAATTTAATCAGACGTATTGAGAATAAAATGTAATGTAGTCTCATCTAAAACACTAATAGAGTCAACAGTAATTGTTCTGCTCTTGGTAAAGTAACCGACAAGATGATGTCAGCTGGTTTTTAGCCTGCAGCAGTGAGCGGTATGTAGTTAACATGCTAACTCTTGTAGCTTGTTGCAAACATTTGTTCCAAAGCAGCGTCGCCTTGAGAAGAGAGACGGTGTTGCTCCTCTGACGGACGAGCCACGACAAAATGGGTTATCGGTTGGAGAAAACGTACAACCAACCGACGGCGTCTTTTATTAAAGCCAGAACAAAACCAGCGTTTCTCTGGTATTAAAGCTATAAAACCGTAGGAAAGGTCTGAAAAAGGTCAAAAAGGCTGTGAATCTATATACACCTCAATGCACAAAACTAACAACCCTTAGTAGGGAGGGGAGGGAGAGTGATTAGCATGTGAGCTCAGCTCGTAAGGCCAAAGGAGCTCACTGCAATTTAGCATCGCGTGTTTAAGTTTGAGCTGAAAAAGATCCTTGAATGAGAAGTGAAACATCGTTTTGAAAAAATGTATTAAATTGAAACTAGAAATTTTGTGAAAAAAAAATGCATATCACCCGCTGCCCCGCGTGTCAAAGTTTTAAATAAATAAAATAATTGGAGCTGCAAAACATTTGTTTTCTGCAAATATTCAAACAGATTTGTTAGGAGAAGAAAAAAAATCAATTTCAAGTCTTCCTTTTCATCAGACTCACTGCTGAATGCGTCCTAACAGTGTTCAGGAAACTGTGTGTGTGTGTGTGTGTCTGTGTGTGTGTGTGTGTGTGTGAGTGTGTGTGTCTGCGCTGGACCAAAAAAAACAAGCTTCGAGCCCAACGGCGGCAGGATCCCAAACCCTCGACCGAACCGTGGGCTCCTAATCCTCTCTGATGACACATAATTTTCACTCTGCGGTTTCTCAGGCCCCCGCTAACGCTCGCTAACGCTCACGGGTTGCCGTGGCAACCCCCGAGCGCTTGGGATGAACGGAGGAAGGAGGGGGGGATGAGATCACCGGTATCTTGTTTCGTTGTTGCGGTACAGAAGCCGACAACTTCCCCTCTCAGTCAGACGACTACATGAGGTCTGAGGACAGCTCGCGTCTCAGCCTGGGTTCTCACACCTAGGGAGGCAAAACATGGTTCACGGGCCAAAAGAGGCCACTGGATAATCTTCATTTGTTTTCTAATTGGAAACATTTGAAACAAAACTAAATTAAATGTTTTTGATGTCTTTAAGCTAATGATTTTGGACTAAAATAAGCCTCAGATTCGCCACCATCACCGAGGGGTGACAGACGGACAGAAGTGATCCATGAACGTACAGCTCCAATCAATTAACGTTTGGCGTGGAGCCGATTCAAGATGGCTACCACTACTAATCAGCTATAACTCAGTTTTATGGACACTGAGCTGAAATTTGGTGTGGTAGTCGCTGAGAGTCATCCCCAAAACACAGTCCAAGCAAGAGGTCTCTGTTTAAAACATTGCCATTTATTTGAGGTCAACCCTGTCTGTTAGCAAAACATCTCATGAACCAGTCGACACATTTTACTGAAACTCTCAAACCTCTACAGGTGATTAACCAAATCAAGATGGCCGCCACAGCCTACTGACCAAAGAAAACACAAAAATGGCCATAACTCTTATAGATCCTGAGCTAAACTGCTGATCACCCTGTTGCTGCTGTTCTGTCGCACATGATTCACCAAAGGTCACACATTGTGTGTGCGAACAGTGATGCAATCACGCCATCCCTGCCCCTGCGCTCTGGTCCCCCGCGCGGTGTCGCGGCGCGTGGTCGTGCACCTCCCGATTTTTGTAACTTGGGGCAGACTCCGCGTGCCGCGCTTCTTTTTAAATGGACAATTTCGATGCTCTCACAGCGCCGCTTCACCTTTATCGGCTTTTATATGATCCTTCTAGGAGACATCACAAAGATAATCGGTAAAGAGGAGTGTTTATAGACCACAGAGGGAAAAAATATTGGTCCTATTTTGGGCGAATCGCAACCAATAAAGTGATCCCCTGTAGCCCTCAGTGACAATACCATGAATGAGACATTATTTCCTGTTATGGTAAGAATACAATACAGCTAATTATCCCTATGATGTCATGCATGTACTCAACATTTCATCTGAAGCAAATAAATCAACGAAAGTCAAACTAAATGCTTGATGTTTAAACACCCTCTCTGTATCACAGCCAGAGAAACAACAGTTCTTTCTCCGGAATATGTGCGGTACTGGGGGCAGCCATTTTTGGTGTGTGACGTCAACCGTTTGTTCTCTTTTTATGCTACATTTCCACTGGTTATGTAGTGTACTGCCGCCTGTCTTTTCAGAGAATACTGCACCGACGTAAGCGTCACGTGTTAACGCCTACACCGCTCGCTCGGAGTCCTGCACGCCACTAACTGATCCTTCCTCCTCCATGTTGATCCACCAGACAGAACACGAAGATCCCCGGCTAGCAGGATTAGCGGCAGCACGCGTCTCTGTTTCATTAGAACACGTGAAGATGAACTATTGTCGGACCAATCTGTAGAGTGTGTTTGCTTAAAATGCAGATACCTAACAACAGCTAGGATTCGCCAAAGGTCACATATTCATTTCTAATCCTTCCCAATCGGGTGTCGATTGTGTTCAATCATCCAAGTAGGTCTCACACACCGAGGACGTTGCTCCAAATGTGTAAAACTGGAAGCAAATTGCACATTTGTCACATTTTGAGTCACGATGGGATGTGAAAGTAAGCTCTGACATTCCTCAGTCTACATATACACCTACACCTCACCTCACCTCGACCTGGATGAACTGTAATCAAAACAAGAAATAAAAGAAAAGCCTCCTTAGTCATTCGGCTCTTCTGTAAATGTTTGCCTTTTCTCTCAGAGAAGAAGTGGGCGGATATTTTTCTTGCTATCTCAGCAGTGAAAAGGTTTTTCTTTCTCCAGACAAGAGGAGGAAGGAGGAGGAGGAGGAGGAGGTGGGTTAGTTTTGACCCGACACCCTGACTCAGGGACATGTGGACATGAGGAGTCACACATTTCCTCACTTCGAGCTCAAGCCGCCTCCCCTGGAGTCTTTCTGCAAACCCTGTCAGGTGGGTGCAGCAGGGGAAATCCACCTCCACACTTTTACTTTCTGCTTCCTCCGCCGACATGCGCGTGCTTGTCCCCCCCCCCCTGCCCTCCCCGTCCGGCAAAACTGGACTTCATCCAGTCATAACAAACATTAAGCAGCTCATCAATCACCCTCGGCGGTTCTGGGCAGGAAGTAGCACGACCTGTTTTTCGGTGGGGAGCAAGCCGGCTCTTGTAGGTTAGTTCCTGAATTCAGAGTCAACTGCCACTCTTCCTTTTGTTCTGGAGCCAGTTTTTCTTTTTAAATGCTGCAGCTTCAAAGATATTTGTTAACCAAAGCTAAACACACCCACACACACACACACACACACCCCCCCCACACACACACACACACACACACACATCATTCGATACCTTTGATTTTCCAGGCAAAGGATGGAAAGTCAGTATTTAACGAAGTGTGGTATTTTAGTGATCTTATCTCATGCAAAGTGCAGAAGTCTTGGCTTTAAAAGTAACCTATGGTTTGGAAACCCATAAAGGGATAGTTCAGATATTTCTGAAGGGCGGTTCTGTGCAGACAAAGCTGAGTGCAACAAGAGCAGATTAGACTTGAGTATTTTTATTCACACTGTTGTCTTTCCTAAGTGTTTTTTAGGGTCCATATTTTGTGCTTGTTGCCCTGGAAACGCCTGTTAACGGATGCCAGTCTGCCTACGGGTACTAATAAAGTCACCTTGTTTTCAGGTGGGAGAAATAGATGAATTTTGTCCAGATGGAGCACTTCCCACAAATACTATTTAATAAACGTTCACTCAGCAGCTAATATTTAGCCTAGGAGTGGAGGATAAAGTTTGTTTTTTAGTTTCTGACTCGTTTTTGTTCTTCTTTGCTGCCGTTTGTCCCAGTAGAGCTACCGTAGCGTCCTGTTTTCACATATTTTTTTATTTTTTGCTGAACCCTGAAGAACGTACATCTGTAATAGTTGAAGTTCTAACACGACTGCCTGAAGTTGTGACTTTGAAACGTTTGATTTGTGTATAAATTTCTAGTGATAAACATGCTAATCATGTTAGCTTTCTGTGGCATTTTCAATGTTAGCATCTATGCTAACTGTCGGTCAGCAGCCTGGGATTAATCAGCTGTTTTTACATGTTGTGGACTTTTTTTTATTAGGGATCAAAATATATAAATCAGTGTTTGTGTATTTAAGTTTCAGTGTTTTGGATAAACATCCTAAACATCATAAGCTGCCTGTTGGTGTTTATTCACAAACTTAATCTGGATGCATCGCTTTTCGTTTTAATCCCATCAGTATCTTCTACCCAGAATCCCCAGGTTGTCTGCAGCAAATAGCAGCTGCTGCTAGCTGTAGCACTTCCTGCAGGATTATCAGAATATTCCAGCTTTAAAGCCCGAGACGACAGAGCTCCACTCTGGTCTGGGTCTCGCTCGGACTAGCCATTAGCTCGTCAGTCAGGTCAGACTTGAACTCTTTTTCTCATTCGAAGAGCTGCAGGTAAGATATTAATCTATTTTATTAAGTTTTCCTCTAATATAGTTTGTCGTGGCAGCAGGTTCAGAAAATAACAGAATTGGATTAAATTAAGATTCTTGCTTTGTGAATTAATGAAACTTGATTTATTTGCAAACTGTTTTAGTTTTTGTTAAATGCTGCAGACTGGAGACCAAAGATCATTTTAATCTTTTAGTGATCTGATCAAGTCTCACGTCCGACACGTATTATGACTCATTTACTGCCGACTCACTTCCTGTTATCAAAACAATAAAGCAAAAGTGCATTTGTTGTGTAGTAATTGCAGTAATTATGTATTGAAGAATAATGACAGAGCAATAAGAGGTTAAATTTATGCACGAATGTCTGGCTTTAACTTCTGTCGTTTAAAGAAAGATGGGTTCATTTGTTTTGTTTAACCTTCATGAAACAAAAAAAAAGTGAAAAATTAACGAGCCGGTTTGTTCCAGTCAATTACCAGAACTTCCTGTCAGACATTAACCTTCAGGAAGCCTTAAAGTAAATGTTTCCTGTAGTTCCAGTTGACCTTCCTTCCTGGTAGGCTGCTGTTTTCACGCTAACCGTAGGTTAGATACCGGTTCATCCACGGCTCTGGTTTCATGGTTCCTGTCAGGTGTTCATTTCTCATATATCTCCTCAGGCCAGCAGCATGGAAGCCAGGAGAGGACGGGTTTGCTGCTCATGTCGTTTCTAGAAAACCACTTGCATAACTTGTTACGTCAACATAGTTACTGATTATAAATATTTTAAGGCATCAGATTAATAATTGGATTTACTTTGACTCAGAAAATAACTTTTTTTTCACGAGAACCAAACAAAACCTAAGAAATAGTTTGGATAGTTTCATGTATTTGCAGTTTTAATCTCTCAAATCTTTGTATCGATGAATTGTGATTATTT
>JAOXNZ010000074.1:18269140-18280735 GCA_028566095.1 Kryptolebias brasiliensis
CGCCCGGGACAGACCTGCGAGCCGCCCGGGACAGACCTGCGAGCCGCCCGGGACAGACCTGCGAGCCGCCCGGGACAGACCTGCGAGCCGCCCGGGACAAGCTGCATGCATCGTTTTTGTTTTTGTTGTCCTGATTTGTCTTGTTTGTATCGTTATACTCTCAATCAGCTTAAAGATTTAAACATGAAACACGGGACCGCAGGGACTTTTTTAACATTGCGGTTGGGGGTTTGGGGTTGGGGACGCTCCACAACAAACCAGTCACATCTCATCCATTTTGGAGCCAACTGTCTTAAAGATTTCCATGAGAAAATATACATTTGTTAAATCTTGTCCCTCTTCCCTAGCTGCTGATCTTGGTCAGCATCTTGTTGATGGCCTGTTTGACGTGCGTGGTGGAGCTGCGCCGCCTGGCCTTGCCCTGGACGGCTTTGCGCCGCCTCACCTCCCTGCACAGCTCGTGGAACGCCTCGGCCACAACGCCGCCCTCATCGGCGCAGGCCGAGCATTCGTAGAAGGCGCACGCCATTTCTGCTGCCAGCCGCTCCCCTTCCTCCGTGGAAACCTGCCGGACGTGCTCCAGGTCGGATTTGTTGCCCACCAGCACCAAAGGGACGTTCTTCGGCTTCTTGACGTCCTCGAGGAGACCTCGGAGAGGAGCCACCTCCTCAAAGCTTCCCCGATCAGTGATGTCATAAACAATGATGAATCCGTCACCCCAGCGCATGTGACCCTCCTTCTGCTGGACGTCCTCCTGGAAACAAAACAAGAAATGAGTTTAAAAAAAAAAAGACTCATTTGAAGATTCTTAAAGCTGCATTTTAACCCACTCATCATATTCTTTGAAACAAACTCTGCTGTTTTGGCTGAATTTAGGCAGCAGTAGAGACGGTTCCTAAAGGAAGCAAATTATCAGGAAGCCTGATTAAAAACCTCAAACCGTCCATTTTATCTGAAGTCGGGATGCAGAGGCAGCCGGCTCATCTGAGGTGCAGTTTAGAAATAGTGATCCTGTTTCTCTTTATTTATTTATTTTTACATTTTGAGCCATTTTGAAGGCTCCCTCACAGTGAGGTTCTGGTTTAAAGCTGAGCTCAGCCACACATTGAGAAGGCTCGTTGGAGCCACTTGTATCCAGGATCTTGTTCTTATGGTCACGACCCAAACCTCCGGACCAAAGGTCAGCGGTGTCCACTCCTGGTCCTCGAGGACCACGCCTGACTTGAATCAGTGGGTGAAAAACAGGCTCCTGTAGAAGTTGAAGAGGGAATTTAACCGTTGAATCAGGTGTGATGGAGCAGGGAGACGAGTAAAACCTGCAGGACCAGGATTGAACACCGCCGCCATTGTTGAGTGTTGGACCGTAGACGGAGCAGTCGAAGCTTCACCCTTCCACTCAGCTCCTTCATCACGACAGGAGCAGCGCCCTCTTCTCCTCACCAAGGCCCCAGCCTGTCGGTCCAGCCCTCGCTCCGTCCTGAAGACGAGACTCCACAGCACAGCTTCAGGTCGAGTCTTCAGCCTTGCTGTCCGCTGCCAGATGAGGCCGATACGACCGACTGAATGTGTTTTTATTTGTTGTTAGAGATTTTGTTTTTAAATCATCCTCCACAGCGTGACTCATGCAGATTATTAGTTCATATTCAAATGTGGAAAAACTGCAGAACTGAACCAACGCAGCGCTGTTTTGTTTTTGTGGCATTTAAATCTGGTCCAAAAAGAGTCAAGTTTTCTCAAACGAGTTTTCAGTCTCTGGATGTTGTTGTTAAGTGTTTGGTTTGTTTGTGGAGACAAATTTATGTTCAGTTTCTGTTTTGTTTTTTTTCCTACTTAAGCCAGAAATTGAATTCTGGAGCCGTCTGAGAACCGTAATTACTCGAGCATGAGTCTGTTCAGAACGTCCGCAGGCTGTGGCTCACTGATCCAGACATCAGATGTCAGCAGAGGAAACATCCCTCCAGAGGACAGGTGATCACCACCTGCACAGCGGGATAGGATCGGAGCGAGGAGAGCTCCGGCGGTCAGCTCAGTCATGTTTGAGAGCCAGCTGAAAATAGCCCTCAGTGTAAAGAGACGGAGATGACTGGGCTGAAGTGTCGCCGGGGAGATCGGCCTCCAGCAGAACGCCTACGCAGCGCTGCAGCATATTTATCTGTCAGCCTGAGGACTTACGCAAGCGCTTCCCTCACGGTCGGAGCGTGGCAGCGCTCCCGCTGCGCCGCAGGAAAATTACCATCCTGAAATGCCACTCGCTCTCACATCCAGCCAACAACTCTTCAAACGACCGCTGAACGTCTCCAGGAGACGCAGGAAGAGGAGATTCCCACGCAGACTTTAGGCTTGTTGTGTGAATGTTGACTCAGAGTTCACACGCTTGTTTTCCTGTTTGTTTTTTGTTTTTTTTATGTAATCAAACTGCGTAAGAATTTTATCTCTGCAGAAATGAAAACATTCGGCTCATTCAGGAAACGGCTGCTAAGACTTTTGTTTTTTTTCCACTTATACTTTATTTAATATTTAAGTTTATTTATTCACATTTTCTCCACAGAAATACTCTGAGATCTCTTCAGTGTTTTTGTAAACCTGCTCTATTTTTGTCTCCATTTGCTGCTTTTAGCTTTTAGCTTTTAGCCAGCCTTTTGCTACCATCAGCTACGTTTGTCTGTCCTTCTAGTTTAGTTTTACACTGATCTTTAATCCCTTTTTAAGATGTTTTTAAGAGCGAGGCTGAAGGAAGTAGTTCCTGGATGGAGCAAACTTTTAACTGGGTTCCTGTGAGGCTAGACTCACACATTCTTGATCCTCAGAGGATAAACCCTCCAGTTTAGTTCTACCATGATTTTTAACCGCATTTCTGGTCTGTTCAGTGACGTAATACATTAAACAAGTTTGATCTGAACAGGATTCATTTAAACATTTCTTTAAAAGACAGATTTTATTTTTCAGTAAAAAAAAAAAATCCCAAACAAAAGAAATCGGAGCCAGTTGTGTGAAACGTTCCCATCAAACTGTATTACAGATTTTAATGGACACTTTGTCTCACCTGTCCTGCCGTGTCCAGGATCTCCATGGTGACAACTTCATCATCAATGTTGGCCTGATGGCGATACGTGGATTCTGTCGGGCACAAAATGAATAAAAAAAAAAAGGATGTTTTATCAGATTCACAGTTCAGTTTGTGACTCATCGTTTGGTGACGAATCCAAACGTGGGAGTGAAAGTCAAATTTCATTTTTAGGCTACTAAATCACTTCCTGTGCTTTGAAATAGTCGGAAAATAAACAGTTTAAAACATGTTTGACTCTTTCTGTTCGTTTTCAAACCCAGGTTGGAGGAGCGTGCTGGTTTCCTGCTGGTTCAAGCAAATCTTTTTTCCATTTTTATTTAAATTTCTTCCATTTCAGAGCTCAGTTTTTGACTGAATTGATCTGACCTTTCAGTCTCAAACGGAGTCTTCCTCCCCGGACTGAAACCCTGATTGGTCCCAGCTCGTAAAAACACCTTTCAGAGAACGCTGAAGTTGCACAAAGTGCTTCGTGTTGAGACAGATTTAGAAAATTTCCATCATTTTCTCCACTTTTTGTTAAAGCTTTCAATCATTTATATCTTTGAAGCAGCCCGGTACGTTCCCTAAAAAGTATATTTTATTAAAGGAACTAAATGGAAGGTTTTGTTCCATTCAGTCACAATAAATCATAAGAAATTTCTCTTTTTTTAGTATTTTCTCTTCAGTA
Source organism: Kryptolebias brasiliensis (assembly GCA_028566095.1). Taxonomy (NCBI): domain Eukaryota; kingdom Metazoa; phylum Chordata; class Actinopteri; order Cyprinodontiformes; family Rivulidae; genus Kryptolebias; species Kryptolebias brasiliensis. The sequence goes on from JAOXNZ010000074.1 coordinate 18,272,875, forward strand.
TTTGTTATATAAATACATGCTGGTTGAGTTTTCAGGTTTTTAATAATTGGCCTTTTTGAGATAAACTTATTATTCTACAAAATGTGTTTTAGTTGAGTGACGGAGTTTCCTGCTGTTCATTAAATAAATTTAGGTTTAATAAATGGTTGATCATAGATCAACCCACTGGATGATTATAAGTCAGCCATCTTTACAGATATTGAGCTAAAATTGGGTGTGGTAGTAGCTGAGAGTCATCCTCAACATATTCTGAGCATGAAAAAGTTGCACAAGATGGTGGGAGATTATTTCTAATCTGGCAAACTAAGTTAAATTAGATAAATCAAAGTGAAACTTTGTGAAAATACAGAAAAATGTCAGATATGGAAACTTCACCAGTCATGTTGGAATCAATACATTTGTTTTTTTAACAAACAGTTTAGCTTTAACTATATGAATCATTTTGTAAATCTTTAGTTCTGTAGTTTTGGTTTAAAACAGAAATCTGAAAATGTCCCGGAGGTTTCCAGGAGGTCCAAACCTCACGTCCACAAAGATCAGGGATCCTGGCAGAAGGATGTTTGGATTCTCAGTGCTGAGATTCTGCACGCTCACCAGGCCGTGTCCCGGGTGGGACCGACTCTCCTGGGGATAAACCGCATGCCGAAATAAAATGCTACGGAGAGCCGGGCGGGGGGGGGAAGCGGCATGTCCAGCTGTTTTTCACTGGAAGCGTGAGCAGCATCTCTGAGTCTCACACTGGGAAATGTGGGAGAGTTTATTTCGGGAGCCGTCAGCTGCAACAGCAGCCGATCTGTCCACGTCCACGTCCACTCCCTGGTGGACATGTCACCGAGTTCACTGTTGGGACAAATGACTCAGATTCTGTGGCTGTTAAAGCTTGTTATTTTATCAAAAGTTGATATATCTGAAATCCTGAAAGCTTATTCTTTGACTTTAGTCTTTAGTCTTGTTGTGTTCAGGGGCAGGATCGGAAGTCATGGAAGTTGTCTAGTTCGGGAACCTCAGGGTCTCGTCTCCGCTTTTTGCAGATGATGTTCTGCTTCAAGCCATGAGCTTCAGGTGGTTCACAGCTGGGATTAGAGTTGGCGCCTCCAAACGTGAGGACATGGAAAGGTGAAACCCTCCCTCGGGTGGTCGGGGCCGAGTCTTTGCCTCAAACGGAACAATTCAAATATCTGAGTTTTATCTGAGTGATGGGAGGATGGAGCGACAGAAGGACTGATGGATCTGAGCTTCAGCTGACGTTTCTCAGGTCTGTTCTGTGATGAGCTGCTGAAGGGAAAAGGCCTTGATTTACTGTTTATAAATAACAAGATCCTGCCTAATGTCTGATCCATACTGGAATATTACAAAAAATGGATATTTTTTATCCTTTATGAAACATCACACTTCAGTAATACAGCTAATAAATAAACTAAGACTAACGATGACCATTTAGCACCAGTCAAACGTGCTAGGTTGGAGTTGGCAGTTAGACATGTTGACGTCTCTACATGTTGGTGTTGATTATGTGGAAGACGAGTCTTTGTACCAGCGGGGTTAAAGGTGGTGAGAATGAAGCTTCCTGCTCCTTAAATCACTCGTTCACAATTTGAGCCCAATGAATTCTCACACCGTCATCTTGGTGTCATTAGAGAAGAGGAAAAAATCAATTGATGGAAAAACTCTGGTCATTTGTCTTTTTTTACTCAGGTTGTCAGATGACCTCGTTTTTCTTGGACGCCGTCTGCGTGGACGCTCCCGAGTGGATCGAAGCCGCCGCCACCGCCGAAGGTGAGAGGCGTTAATGTTTCTGTAGTTTTAGCTGAACGTCTCATGAAACGGAGGACAAATTTTGACAAAACTCTAAGAAAATCCTTGGATGAATAACTGATTACCATTTGAGGTCATCTTAATTCAAGATGTCTGCCACAGCTAACTGAACTCAGCAAACACAAAGAGCTATAACCCAAACAGTTTGACAGATATTGGTGTAAAATTTGGTGTGGTAGTAGCTGAGGGTCATCCTCAACACATACTCCAAACGCGAACTGATGCTGCAAAATCTTTGCTTAAAACTTTGCCATTAACTACTGAAGTCAACCATGTTTGTCTGTTAGCACAATATCTCATGAACCTCTGGGTGGATTTTAATGAAACTTTCAGAAGGTAGTTAATGGATATTCCTCTACAACTGATTAACTTCTGGACTCAACCCAATTCAAGATGGCTGACACAGCCAACTGACCATGTGAAACACATAAATGGGTACAATTCAGTCAATTTTACAGACATTGAGCTAAAATTTGGTGTGGTGATAGCTGAATGTAATCCAAAACACACTCTGAGCACTACTCACAGCACGAGATATTTGTTTACAACTTTGCCATTAATACTGAGGTCGACCCTGTTTGTCTGTTAGCACAGTATCTCATGAACCTCTAGACTTTAATGAAACTATGAGAAGTTAATCAATTGATGTACGTCTACAACTGATTAACTTTTGGAGTCAGCCCAATCCAAGAGGACAACCACAGTGAACTGACCTTTAGAAAACATAAAAATAGCTATAACTTAGTATGTTTTACAGTTTTGGAGCTAAGGTTTGGTATGGTAGTAGGCAGTCCTTCACATACTCAGCATTCCTTGAGTTGAAGGCCATCGCTCTTCATCACAAATGTCCTCAGGCCTTTATTAGTCCCGACATGCTTAAATATCCACATCATTAATGATACTAGTTAGTCCTCAGCAGCCCTTTTAATCTACCTGATTAGGTGATGAACCAAGCTTGTCCTGAGAAGATTCAATCTCCCAGAGGTCAGATGGAGATCAGAGATTCTTCAACGAAGGTGAAAGCTTTAAATCTTATTTATAAACTTGATGCAAACGCGTGAATAATAAACGGAGATAAATAGTGCGCCGTGGCCACCGGCGGGCACGTTGAGATGGATGAACCGCCGTTTGTGTTCTGGCAGCAGGCTTGACTTTCTGAGCCGAGCAGTCTGCACACACACCCCCTACCTGTGTGGCATGCCCATAATAGCGCTTTAATAATGTTTCGACCACTTCATGGGTAATTTCAGCCAGGCGGTGTGATTGGTAACAGACACCCACCAACAGCGCTGTTATTCCCATTACAGACCTCAAGCTGGGCTTTCTTGGTCGTGACGCCAGCTCCTGCTGTAACCAAGGAGGCAGTTGTTGCTCTTTTCTTGATTTCAGAAACATCTACGCCACTTTAGGGGCAGCTCAGCAGTCAGAGCATTCATTCTCCGATGAGAGAGTTGGAGGTTTGATTCCTGGCAGCAGTCACATGTTGAAGTGTCCCTGGGGAAGACACTAAACCCTGATGTGCCCCATCGGTGTATGAATGTGATCTAAAGCACTGATTAGACTCTACAGAATGATTTATTCAAATTAGCTTTGTAGAGATGTAGCAGAGTGCTGTCTGAATGTATGTGGATGGGTAAATGAGGGCACTTTGAGTGGCCTGGTTGGCTAGAAAGGTGCTCTATAAGTACAGTCCATTTACTTTCTACAGCACACATATGTGGAAAAAAGCTCCACGTAAGAGAAGCAGCTAAAATAATTCTATTCAAAATTAAAGGCCTAGCATTACTTGAGGGAATGCATTTTACCTTTCATGAGTTTTAAACTAAGATCATCTTGTCAAAAATGAGATATCTGTTAGTGCTTCAAGTATGTGTTCTGAATGACTGTCAGCTACTACCACGCCAAATTTTAGCTCAATACCTGTAGAAGTCACTGAGATATAACCATTTTTGTGTCGGCTGAGGGCAATTTAACAAGAAAGCCATCTTGAATCTTTATCTCCAACTGATTAAGGGTTCCTAAGAAATCCATCCAGGGGTTCAGATACTTTTACTAAATTAAGAGCTGACTCAACAGTTATTCATGGTTTTAAAGCAAAGATGTCGGGCTACTGCCACGCCAAATTTTAGCTCAATATCTGTAAAATTAGCTCAGCTGAAAGTAGCAAAGGCCAGCTCGAAGCTAGTTGTAGCCTAAGACAGAAATAGAGCCGGTTTGCTGAAGCAGATTTCAAAAAGAACAAAGAGTTTTAATGAAATTGAAGAGGGCTCATAAAAAAAGTATAAAATGAACATCATAGCAGCCATCTCCTGAATGAGCTGAAAGTGTGCAAAAGGAGCTAGATTGCAAAAACCAAATAAATAACTAAAAAACAGGTTAACAAAAGTGTGAATAGTGACTCAACATTCCCACAATAAGCATATGATTAATATGTGGTGACAGGAAAATAAAATATTTTCCAGAAGGCGGTTTGTTTTTACTGTCATTTGCACGCACACGCTCTTTTATAATCGCCCCCAGAAACGGCCGTATTATTGAAACGAGCAGCAAGCGAACAGTTTAGAGGGTCCGATCTGCTCGCAGCAGCAGAGAGGAAATGAAAAGGACCTCACAGATGAGACGCTTTGTCTTTGCTGCCTGTAATTGCGGCGTCTGAAATCTGTTCAGCCAACATCACAAAATGAAACGGCCAGCTCTGCTTTAGTCCTCGGCTGCATTAAACCTGACAGCCTCGCTTCGAGTTGTGCATCTCTGCTGTGTCATTTATCGTTTACTTTCTATCAAATGTTTTAGCAACTTTCAAAATATTTAACGACACTAAAAATTAGCAAGAGGACATTTTCCTTTCCTGGGTTTGCTTTCTTGCCAGTAGGCAGATGCAATGAAAAGCCTGTTTGTGTGAAACTGTAAAGTCCCGATCTTAAGGATCTACCATCAAATGCATTTTAACGCACATGTTCTGCCAAAATAAAATATGAGAAGTATATCATCATGAGCACGTCGAGCTGGATGAACAGAAGAAATGCTAGTTTTAAAACCCAAATCAAACCCATTTCCGGTACTTTTTTTTTTTTTTTTGCTTTAAGCTCAGTCAGTTGGTGTTAATGGGTACAGTAACACTATAGTTATTGTTTTTATAGTCACAGGATGATGGTCTTACCCAGCGTTGGATCGTACTCCCAAATGAAGCGTCTTGTTAGAAACCGGACCACCAAAGCTGCAACAAACAGAAAAAGAAAAAGAGTGAGACATCAAAAGAATTTAGACAAAATTAATAAAACGGACAAAAAGGAGACCGGAAAAGGTGGAATGCTCTTTCTAGTTTGGATGAGTCACTGCTTTAACTGGAGAGGTTTAGCTATCTTGTTCAGTAGTGATGGTAAGTCGGCATCTCTTTTGAGGACTTGAAAAAAACTTATCCCAGGAGCCATTTTGTTAGGGGTGTTTCAGGAGCACGAGGAACCAAAGTCCTGCTTGCAGACTCTGGTTTCTGTACATCCAATGTCTGCATTCTTGGCACAAAGTTGACCTTGTTTCCGGTGCGGTTAGGGCTGCCTCATGTCTTTGTGGCCGTCGTAGAGAGGGAGCCTCAAGCTGAGATTAAACTGGCGACTTACTTGTGGCTCATGCAAACTGTGGAGTTGCGGTTTATACCAGCGCTTCAGATTTGCGGCACTCACTGCAGTCTTCAGACAAAAACATAACTAGTTACATCTTATCGAAGCAGTTCTTGAAGTTTGTGAAATATCTGCAACAATTCTTGGCTTTGGGTCAGTTGTATGGATGTCTGTAGATGTCTTGCAGCTCTTCCTGTTCACGGCGCCACAAATTACAAAAACTGGGATGTGCACAACAGGTCAAAACAACAAAACCCCCTCTGCACAACGAGTGCTCAAGATCTGAAGTTTTGTTGAGCGTTTGCGAGGCAGAGAATGGTGAGTATAAACCAGGTGTTAGGGTTGATGACGTGGTTCTGTTGGTGCCTTCAAGCAGGGACCTTCAATGTGCACTAAGGTAGTTTGCAGCTGGGGTGAGAGTTGGCTCATTGAAGTCTGAGACCATGGAATGCTCCCTCCAGGTTGGGGGTAAGTCTCCACCCCAAGCGGCGGCGTCTTGTTCATAAATGATGACTGATGAAGCGATGGAGGATTTAGCTGCAGTAATGAAGGCGTTGGTCCGGTATGTCATGGTCAAAAAGGAGCTGAGCCAAAAGGAAAAGCTCTTAATTTACTGGTCCGTCTATGTTCCAATCCTCACCTGTGGTCATGATTGACAGAAACAAGATATCTGGTAGAAACTGCTGAAATTAGCTTCCTCTGAAAGGTGTCCGGGCTCAGCATTGGGCTGAGGAGCTCCATCAACCAAGGGGAACTTTTAGAGTCACCTGAGGTGGTTCAGGCTGATTAATATGCCTCTTGGTCATTTTCTCTTGGAGATGTTTTATCCACACCCTTCTGGGAGGAGACGCTGGGCAGACCCCAGATTGACTGGAGGGATTATGTATCCTCTCTGACCTGGGAATGCCTTGGAAGAGCTGGGAATTCCTCCTGGACCTGCTACCTTTGTGACCCGACCTTGGATAAGCGGCAGAAAATGGATGAATTCACAAAAAAGGGGGCAACAGATGCACATTGTGAAAATCATCACAATGTTTTCAAGCTGAGTGGTCAAAACAACGGAGCTGAAACCAGAACTTTATTTTACAGCATTTTTTACATACCACATATAGTACCCTGAACCTGTATTTGAGGTGATTTTAAAAAGAAACAAGCCCATCATTTGGCGATGGTGCCAATTATTTCAGGCAGCTGCCCTAATATGCACATTGATGTCAACTTCAATTGCTCATCAGTGAAGGCTAATCCACCGAGAGGCCATAAGATCTGAACCACTGTGATACTCTTTTCATCTAAATGCTAATACTTATCTGAATCACTGATTAAAGCAGAGCTCAAACAGCCTTTAGGATAAATATCAGATCCCAGACGTCAGTGGAAGGTTTTTTTTTTTCCTGTACGAAGCAGTTGTGTTGCCCTTCATTGCCCAAAAAAGTAGAAGCAACAAGCGGTGACTCACTGGTCTTAATGGTTTACCATCAACAAATGATCAGCTGCACGGAAATGTTGAGCCTGTTTCCTCAGACAGAATTAGGCCGTCGTTATCTGTTTATCACACAAAGCAAACAGCTCTGTGTTTGTCTCTGGGAGAGCCGGTAAACAGGGACAGAAAATATGTTTATTGTTTAACAGTTTGAACCTTGGTTCAGCTAATGGGAGGATTATGTTACTTCACATTCAAATTCAGTCTGAAGAAGAAACAAGAAATGGGTAATTAAGATTGAATTTGATTGAGTCACCCTCAATACTGTTAATCTTCCATTTCCATCATGATTAGCATCTCCTCACACAGCTTTGGAAACCCAGGCAAAAGAATTCATCAGATGTGCAGCTCATACAAAAACATTTGGTGCAACAAAAAACTAAATTTGTAAAAACACTGAAAATGTCTCCCTTAGACAACAATACGAAGTAAGAAAACCCAGACCTCTTTAGAGCTCCTCAGCTCAGACTAGAAACATCTTCAAAGCTTAAATGAGTCACAGGAAGTTGGACTTTACATGAACTTCTTTTAGCTTTTAGCTACCATTATGCTACCTTTAGCTTTTAGCTAGCCCTTTTGTTACTTTTAGCATTTTAGCTAGGCTTTTGCTAGTTTTAGGTAGCATTTTGCTGCTTTTAGATTCTGGCTAGTTTATTGCTACTTTCTACTTTTAGCTAGCAATTTGCTACTTTTTGGTGATATTAACCTATTTAGCTTTTAGCTACCATTCTGCTATTTTTAGCTTTTACCTAGCCTTTTGTTACTTTTAGCTTTTTAGCTAGGCTTTTGCTAGTTTTAGGTAGCATTTTGTTGCTTTTAGATTCTGGCTAGTTTGTTACTTTCTACCTTTAGCTAGCAGTTTGCTACTTTTTGGTGATATTAACTTATTTAGCTTTTAGCTACCATTCTGCTACTTTTAGCTTTTACCTAGCCTTTTGTTACTTTT
>JAOXNZ010000074.1:18293656-18305046 GCA_028566095.1 Kryptolebias brasiliensis
AGTACCCGGAGTAAACCCACGTGTGCACAGGGAGAACATGTAAACTCCACCCAGAAAGGCCCCAGGCCGGGAGGAGAACCTGCAACCTTCATGCTGGGAGGTGACAGCTCTAACCACTGCACCACTGTGCCACCCATACAACTCTTCTAATCAAGTTTATTAATATGAGCTTTCTCATTTAATAACACTGAAATAGCAGCTTTACTTTAATGAACTGGTTTAATCACTAGAGGTCAAAAAAATCATAATTTCATTACAGTTCATGAGTTAAATTGTGATAAGCAAAGCATTTTATAGAAAAGCTTTTTTAAAATAATCATTTACTTGAGTAATAATTAGTAGAAAAATGGCAAATTATGTTTGATCCACTCCCCAAAAGTCTCCAGTAGACTCCTCAAATTTTTCCACCCCTTTGTTTGAAAGCCCGCTTTTAAAGGTCTTTGTTTAAACCCAACTCAACATATCGAGTTCATTTCGAGTCACACTAAAGGTCAGATAAACTCCCCTCCAGTCCGCGAGCGGCAGTTATTCTCCTCCCCAGTGGTTTAGTTAAATTGGACACCAAAGACAGTTTTTGTCTCTCGTGTCTGGATATGTAAAATAACAGAAGCCGTCACTCCTGGGATTTTAACAGGAAGGTCATAACGATCCAAGAACCTCATTCATGCCTTTAATTCAGCCTCCAGCGAAAGCACCACAGAGCTATTCATCAGAACCACACCTTACAGAACAATCTGTCCTCTGATTACAGGTGGAAAGACAAAGCCTGGCGTACAAGGAGCAGCTGAGGAAGGAAAACACCTATTTCACCAAGAGCGCCGTCAGTCTACTGGTTTACTTCTAACTGCAGGTACTTGATTTCACTGCAGAGATTAAACTCTCAGACGTCAAGGTCCAAATGAGCTGGACCGGATGTGCCAGAATTCCCTGTTTTCCTGTTTATAGTTCCTTTTGTATGTGTTTTGCGATCAAACTACTTCCACATAATTTTTATTTTTAAACCATGTATCAAAAGCTTTGTCTCAATCAGGAATAGTTTGCTGTGACTTTTAGAGTTTGAAACGTTTGTACTTTTTGATTTATTTAACTTAATTTAGAACGATTTTCCCCATAGAAATGCATGGAGATCTTCTGAAATCTCCTTCAGCATACTTGCTCTGTTGGCTTCTTTTAGCTTTTCATTTCTGTCTTGCTAAATGTAGCTTTTAGCTACTGTCCTCCTAATTTTATCTTAACTACACTGTTTGGTAACTATTTTAGGTTTAAGCTATGATTTAGCTACACTAGCTTTTAGCTTCAATTAAGCTACAATAAGCTTTCAGTTATGATTTAGATGCATCTAGTTTTTAGCTACTGTTTGGCTACTCATTTTTGGTTTTAGCTACAGTTTTGTTATTTTAGGTATAAGTGATCATTTTGCTACATTTGGCTTTTAGCTACTGGTTTGCTAATTTTTAGATTCAGCTACTGTTTTGTTACTTTTTAAATTTAGCTATGGTTTTGTAGATTTAGCGCTTAGTTTTGGTTATGCACATTTTAGCTATTTGCTACGGTTTTGTACATTTTAGCTTTTATTCTGCTTGTTTTAGCTTTGAGAATTCAGTTTCAGCTCAGTGTTCAAACTGCAGTTTTGCAGGAAAATGAAAGTTTTTTTAGTTCGGTTTGTTTTTTGTTCGCCTGCGGCTCCAAATCTTAAGGACCCATCATTACTTACTGTCTCACCGGGACAAACCAGAGACACTGTGGACTAAGTCTGGTTTGAGTTGTCTTCGGTTTTGACCATGTAGTTTATCTTACAAACACCAAAAGTTAGTTGAGAAGAAAAGACAACTTTGAATTATTAACCTCAAGAAGCTCCCAAGTCATGAACTGGATCCAGAGTAAAACTTTAGGTTAACCATATTTGGTTGAATTAAACCATATTGATGCTTTTATGTTAAAGTTCTGCTAAACTCCAGACATTAAAGTTGTTAAAAGCCGAGCAGGAAATAACCAGAGATGACTCACGCTTCGACCGAGGGCAGCGGCGGCCGTCAGAGTACATGAATGAGAAACGGAGACGAGTTGGAGGTGGCCTCTAAAAATAGTTCCACAGACGAAATGCGCACAACCACTCAAAACCCACCTTCTCGTGATACAATCTTTTCGCTTTTTTATAGGCTCACTTTGTCCTTGTCAAGGGGGGACTGAATAATATGCTTGTTTTTATACTTGGAGGCGCAGAACACTGGTGGCCTTTGCTTCAGGGAATTTGTCCTATATCTGGCAGAGCCCAATACGAACTAACCCTACATGTGCATGAGCAGGTGAATGGAAAGGCGGGGGAGGCTTGGAGCAGGCAGATGGCCTTAAGAGAGCTCAAACAGAAAAATGTGAACGGCAGAGACGCTCTGCTCTTCTCTGAGGACAAAAGGAAGCTACAGGCAGCAGATAACAGATGTGCACTCAGAAGAAAGAGAAGCAGAAACACTAAGTTACTGCAGGAATTCAGAGGCTTTGAACATTTTTATGAAGCTCAGGCGCAGACGAGAATTTATTCCACACATGATGCGTCATAGCTGGCCCTCAAAATCAAATAATTTATAAACGTTTAGGTTTACAGCATTTCAGCAAGAATGAAAACTAATTGGAAGTTCCATCAATCCTTTTCTTTCCACTGATTCGTAGTCGAGTCACAGAGGCTACAGGTTCAGGAGGGAATTCCAGATGTCCCTTTCTTAAGGTGTTCCCAAGTCAGAGAGGAGACATAATCCCTCAAACTGGGTTTGTGACTGCCCAGGGGTCTCCTCCTAATGGGTCATGCCTGAAAACCTTCCTGGAAGCCTCCTAATCAGATGCCTGAACCACCTCAGCTGATTTCTTTTGAACAGAAAGAGCAGCAGATCTACTCCGAGCTCCCCCCCTCATCTCTAAGGCTGAGCCCGGACACTCCTCGGAAGAAGCTCATTTCAGTCGCTTGTATCCAGAATCTTGTTCTTTCATTCATAATCCATACCTCCAGACCACAGGTGAGGGTTATAATGTAGACAAACCAGTAAATCAAGAGCTTTGACTGGTGGCTCAGCTCCTTCTTTATCATGACAGACAAGAAAAACACCTAACACATAGGATGGAGCCATAGATGGGTTTTTACCTGTCATCACTCATGAACAAGACTCCTAGGGGTTAGAAATCCTTCACGTGAGGCAAAGATTCACCCCCAACCCAATCGTACCTTTATGTAGTATCTCACTGGGCTGAGACCAGTTGGCTAGTCAGTTCTGAGAAAAGAGGCAGATTTGCTGGCTCTGTTTCTGACCAAGGGACCAGCAAACCATGTGGTCAAACTGTATTCTAGGCCAGTGATTCCCAAACTGTTTTGCTTTTACCCTACAAAATAAAAGTTGCAGAGACTTGTGACCCCGACTATATTACTGACGTATACAAACATGGCTAATAAGCCATTTAACAGAAAGCTTTGTCAAATTTTGTATGTTTTCATACATTTATAACCATTACTTTTGTTTTTTGTAATAATTAAGGCTAAATATGCTATCAGCAATTATTCATAAGTTCATTTGAATTCTTTGCAAGACTCCACAATTGGTGTTTCCTGAACACAAGTGGGGTCTAACTTTGGGTACCCCTGTTCTACGTCATGCACATTGTTTCACTGCCCACCTCCAGCCAGATAAATTCATTGTCGTTATACTTCTGTGCACGAGATTCTGGTTTGGACAGCTAAAGGACAGGGTCCGTTCTGTCTTTGATGCTGCTGACCTTTGTCCACATCGTACCCACCTTGACCTGCTTTGTACTCACCCATCAGTCGCCCCCACACTTATGACTGAATCTACTATTCAGGTGTCATAATAAAGTTCTAGCACTCTTACGATGGGTTGGAGACGCTGTGACAAAACCGAGAAGGTCTTGAGATGCCCACAAGGACTCTCTGGTTATTTTCATTTATTTTTGAATGTGTTCAAACTTCAAGCAACAAGACTGGAAATCTCTGGTGACTCAAGTGAAGAAATTTAGAACCTCCTGTGAAAGTCTCAAGTCATTCTGGAGACTCCCTTACGGATGCAGTTCACCAACTAGTTGCAGCCCAGTGAGATACTTACTTTTTCTCTGGTCGAGAACAATGGCCTCATATATAAAACATAGAACCGCCCCAGTGTGCGCTGAAGGTCGTGACTTGTCGACACCATCAGAACCACATCGTCTGCAAAAAGCAGAGACGAGACCCTGAGGTTCCCAAACCAGACACCCTCTTTTCTCCACAACTTGAGATCCTGTTCAGGAACACCTCAAACAGGATTGTAGACGAGGGACAGTCCTGGTGGAGTCCAACCTGCACCGGGAAGAGATCAACTTTGGGCCAAGAATTTGGACACCCCTCTTGCTCGGGCAGCACAGGAATCAAATAATCGATAATTAAAAAGTTTCATGTCAGGCTTTTTCAAACACTGATTAAAAGCGGCATCTTTAGGCTTTCAGGTTTCTTATCTGTAACAGTGAAATCCACCTGATTAGAGCACTTGTCCCACTTTGCACTCAAAGACTTCAACCTTACAGACGTTCATTGGGTCCCACGTAGAAAATGTAAACAAGGTGGTCAAACAGCTGGCTGACTGCACAGCTGTCTGGTCACTCAGCTGCACATGAACCAAAGACCTGCAGCAGAATGAGGAACTCTTCAAGTGCCGAAGCATCCTGGTGAGAAATGAGCTTCATTCAGGACCGCTGAATGAAATGAAATCTACGTGTGATTTGATAACTCTCCAGGACTTTTATTTCCCTCCGGTCAACAATGCAGGTGGTTGATTTTGGAAACAGCACGAATCCTGCAACAGTGATTTTGAGAGTAAACAGTTGGCTGAGGCCTTTTTCCACTTTTTAATCATGTAATGGCAAAATTATGGCCTTTTCTACGTTCAAAGTTGAGATGCATAAGTCATTGTTGCGTAATCAGTGTCAGCTTATTTAGGGTACTTTTTCATTTGTACTGTTAGACTAGCTGTCTGCCTCGTCTCGTCTTTGTTTTTGTGGCTTCGTCTCTCGTCTGCTCTCCGAATGACTGTTTATATCACACGCCAGAGCATCCATCAGCCTGATTCATGGGTTCCTCCTGGTGCTGGAGGTGGCAAACTGTGGTATTTCCGGGACAGACGCATGCTGGCTCGTTCTCTTCTTATTGTGGAAGGCGAGGCGACTTCTTCAAGATTTAATTTGTCTTAAGTTTAAGTTTATTTCCAAAAACAACTTCCATGCATCTCATAAAGAAGCCATTTGCTGCACATTATGAAGAAAACATCAATCAAAACCAAATTTATTGATAAAATCCAATGTGTGAATACCATTTTTTTATTTTTGTTTGTTTTGCTTTTAATAGTAAAGACTAAAAAAACTACAGAATAACTTTGACTCTGCAAAATAAGCAGTAAACCAAAACTAGCATACATTTTATTTTCCTTCAGTGAAACTTTGGTAAACAGTTTTTAACTTAACCAGCAGACATTAGTGCTATGGTTGAGTAGAAATATGTATTTGCCTTACATTTCTATATATATTTGGTAGCTATAGGATGGGTTTTTAAAATGCATTTTTTGAAAAATAAACTACTAGGTGTAAAGGGATTTGCAGTTTGTAAAGAAAAAAGTCCAAAAGTCATAACTTCAATTTGGTCCTCAATAAATTTGCAGACATTAAAAAATAAAGGTTTTAATCTCTGACACATGGGTGGAAATCCCGGGGGAGTTAGGGGGTCAGGACCCCGTCCCCCCAGTAAATCAATATAAAAATAAAAAGACAAAAAAAGAAACCCACCATTCATCTAAGAAAAAAACATTAGGATGAATTTTTAGTTCCCCCCGCCATTGTTGGCACAATGGTTTAGTCCAATGTGTAGGAGGAGTCACAACAGCGCCGGTAATGGACCAGAGCTCCAGAGCCGTCTGAGGTGGGACACTAACTGTGTCTCTCTGCACAAACAAGTAACTTCCAGGAAGTAACTTCTTAAAAAAAGACGTAACTCATTTTATTTGCTCCCACTTCTGAGTCGGATGAAACTCATCAGCAATGAGAATCAGAGCCTAGTTTGTTCTCATTACTTTGGTGGTAAAATCATGATAAACTGCTTTGTTATGACATGTAAATCAAAACTAGCAAAACTAGCTTCATTGCTTTGACAAATTTGAGCATTTTAGTCGAAGCAATGTAGCAAATATTTCAATCATATTTAGCCTCTAACCAACTCTTACGTTAATGAGAAGAAAAAAAAATGTTCTCAAGAAATTTCCCTGTTTATTGTCCCCCCCAATAATGAAATGGAATTTCCTCCCTTGCTCTGACAGACCATTAAACGGTGTCTTAAATGAAAATGGGTCACTGTGCTTCAATCGTCAGTACATTTGAGTATCTGCGTAGCTAGGAGAATAGATGTTATACTTTAATGGGATGTAAATGGAGAATAACAGTGATCCAAGATTAGAACCCTGTGGAACGTTAAGAAACACTTCAAGAATGTTGCACAAATATGACGTTTTCTAATACCTTTATTAAACAGGTGTTTTGAAATAAATGAGGAGTCAGTTAGTTTTGGTTTTAATGGCTGTTTAAAGCAGATCGTCTTATTTTAGGGACTAAAAGTATGACTTTGATTTATCATCAGAACAAAAGTATCGTTCCTTGAAGGGTACCGCTTGCTGCGTTGCATGTCAGTGTTTTAAACAAAGATGTCATCTCTGTTAGGACTCAAACTATGTTGGCGATGACTCTCAGCTACTACCACACCAAGTTTGAGCTCAACATCTGTAAACCTGCCTGAGTTACAGCCATTTTTTGTGTTCGCTATAATCGATTACCTGTGGCAGCCATCTTAAATCAGGTTGACTCTAAAAGTTAAATGATTGTGGATACACATCTCATGATCTGTTTGAGAATTTTATTAAAATCCATTCACTGGTTTATGAGATATTTTGCTAACAAACAAACGACTTTTCGTGGCTGCGAGCGATTAATGAAGGTTGTGTTTTTTTCCTGCTTGTTAAAAGTACAGATGTGATCATGTAGTTAAATATTTAATCAACTCTTCAGAACAGAAATATATTAAAATCTTTGTTATAGGTCATTTTATTGTTTGTGCTGATGTATGTGCGCCTGTATATAGCAAAGCCTGAACTGGAGGCACCATAATTGGTTAAATGGATTTTATTTCCTCCGCACAGTTTCCACCCCTGAGTCAATAAACCAAAAAAAGCTGCGAAGCGCCACTTGAGTTAATGCTCCCTGCTTTTTATTAGTGTAATGTCGCTCTGCAGGAGGTCCAGGTCAGAACATCGCACTCGGCCTGGAAAAAAACCCCAACAACGCTGAAACACCCCGCTGGCCTGCTGGGGACGCCAAATAAAACAGGAACTTCTGACGTTGGTGTTAAAGCCGTCCAAAGTCAGGATGGAAGCAAAAGTTCAGCAATGTTTTGAAAGGTAAACTTGTTCTTGAGTCTAAATGTGTTTTATTAGCCATTAGAGGATTTAAAACGACAGCTTTAATTTAGTACTGTTCACTATATTAAAGTTTTTTTAATAAAGCTGCTAAACTGGCAAAGACATTGCAATAAATTTAATTATCGCCAGCCGCAAAAGGTGGAATGTTTTTACCAATGTCTGTGTGTTTGTGTCTGTCTGTTGGCAAAATATCTCATGAACCACTGGACAGATTTTAATGAAACTCTCAAAGTAATCATTTATCGAACGTCTACGATTGATTACCTGTTGGAGTCAACCCAATTCAAGATGGCTGCCTCAGTCATTGACCTTAGCCAACACAGAAATAGCTATAAGTCAGCTGATTATCTGTACAACTGATTAAAGTTTAGCGTGACAGTAGTTGTCATTCTCAACGCATACTGTAAGCTATTTTGCAAGATCTTGAAATATCACGAAAAAGTTTGACCAAACCGGCTATAGTTCAGCGGGCGATGTGCATTCCTCCAAGGGAAGCTAGGCCTTTAATTACAAAATGGCGAAGATGCAGCAAAATCTTTTATTTAGATATTTTTGTATTTTCAGAGTGAATTTTCCCTTTATAAAAAGCATCTTGACTGGCATGACAAAGACCAATTAAATGGTTGCACACATAAGTTTAGCTCCATTAAAACCAAAATACATAAAATTTATAAACGACAAAACGGTGCTCCTCCAAGACAGGCTCCAAACATAAATCTGGCTAATATCAGTGTGTTGTTTTCCCCTTTCTTGTTATATTGTCCCTGAAGTGGGAGTGTAATTTACTGCCTGAATCCACATGTTTACCGACTTGAGACAAAATGATTCATTAGAATCTGTTGGTTTCCATTGAAAGGCTGTGTTTGGATGAAGGAGCATCAGATGTGAAAGCAGTGCCTTCCATCCTGCTGACTGTGTGTGCATAAGGACCACAGGGAAGACGAGGATCGGGCGTCCGCGTAGACTAAGTGTCCATGCCAAAATCAATTGTTCATGAAGGAGAGGAAGCAGCTGGAACTGAAGAGCCATAATTAGCTTTTCCACCAACACAGGTTGGCAGAGTGTTGACAAACCGTTTGACGTGAGGCTTGTCAGTTATATTTATCTGTTCCTCTACTTTACGGCCTTCAGTTCAGACATGACCACAGGAGGTGCAGACATGACCCCACAGTCTGGAAGTCCGTTCAGAAGACGGCCTCCTATCGAGGCTAACGGCTCATTTAGGAGCTAAAGTCGTATGGAATATGTACAACAAAACTAAAATGTGGGTCTTAAAAGCACAGTTGTAAAGAGATGTTACTGTATGAAACAAACTTTTAAATGAATACAATGAGGTGTTGCTCTGGTATTCTTAATCCTCAGAGGATAAACCTACCAATTTAGCTTTACAACACTGTTTAATTACATTTGGATGTATTTTAGGAGCGGGGCTGTAAGGAGATGATATCCCTTGCTGAAACAAACTTTTAAATGAGTTCCTGTTAGGTTTTGTTCAGACATTCTTAGTCCTCAGAGGATAAACCCACCAACTTAGCTTTACAATAATCTTTAATTACATTTGAATGAGTTTTAAAAGTATGAAACGTAAACTGTTTAATCAGTTCATTTGAGGTTTTGATTCTCAGAGGATAAACCCACCAATTTAACTCCACAATGAGCTTTTTAATCCTTAAAATGAACTGTAACCATAATGAAACAAACTATAATGTAAACTATAATATTAGTAATTAAATCTCCAAGAAACGATCGACTTCAACTGTGGACTTCTTTCGTTTCCTTGCTAATGAGTCAGACTGTTAGCGTTAGCGTGTACACTGTTTACTCACCTAGGGTCGTTTGATTTGTGGTGAATATTAACATTTTTAGAGACTCGGGAGGTTTAGCTAACAATAAAATTGGCAGAAGGATGGAGGAGGTTCATGTAACAGCAGCGTTGGTAAGATCTACTTTGGGGGGGGGGTCTGAGATCATAATACAGGATTTTAACTTTTTGCGGAGGTCCAAGTCTTAATTAAGGGGACCAAACATTGCCTTTCTCTCCTGTAATTAAAACCATGAGCCCACAGCTCCAATCAGACAAAGAATCAGTAACTATTTGTGCTGCTGGACCCTCGTGGTGGATGTGATGGATTTGATGCATCTGCTGCTTTTAGTTTTTTATTCGATGGATAACGTTGAGATCCTGAAATACCTCTGGGATAATGGATGATGAAGGAAAGACTGACAGTCGGTTGATTAAAGATCATCAGCCCAGGGAAATAAACCAAAGTTGTTTTTTACTCATGTTCCAGTTGTGAAACGAGACGAGGGCTGAGTGTTTTA
Source organism: Kryptolebias brasiliensis (assembly GCA_028566095.1). Taxonomy (NCBI): domain Eukaryota; kingdom Metazoa; phylum Chordata; class Actinopteri; order Cyprinodontiformes; family Rivulidae; genus Kryptolebias; species Kryptolebias brasiliensis. The sequence continues at coordinate 18,303,466 of JAOXNZ010000074.1, forward strand.
GCAGGGCTTTAAATGCAATAATGTTCACCAGGGTGGTGTTTTTTTTAAAGAAAATGATCTGTTTACCACATCGATGGCCAGGACTAACATATCCCCCCTGCTATAATTTTTTCCTTCTCCTGATGCTTACGGGGATATTATGGTCTGGAGCTGCAGCATCAGGGCAGATGGTAGCTTGTCAAGATGACTGACAGGTTTCAGGGGAGCAGACCTGACAGGAAGCAGTAACACGGCATTTATTTTGTGGGGAAAAGTCGTCGTTTGGGGCTTAAAATCTCAAAGTCTTGACCAATATTCTAAGATTTTCTGGCGTCAGCCTCGTTGGCATGTTTTTACAACCTTTCTGCTCCGTAATTATGCCTTGTAGTACAGCACTCCTGACACTTTAATGGCCTGATTCGACATGGAAGCAATCCCAAAGTGCGTTTTCTAACATCTGATTGCTAAGTAAAGGCCATCTGTCTCCACAGCTGACAGGGAACGTACAGTCGGCGAGAAAACGTACAGGAAGCCAGCTGAGCCAAGCTGCTTCAGCTTATGGAGGAATGCTGAAACCAAATGGAAATGACCTGTGGGAGTGAAGGCATTTACAGGGGGCTAAAAACAACCATCTACTGTAATGACTATGCAAACAGAATGAGTAAGAGCAGAATTTACTGAAAGCATAAAATACTGATCGTTAGACTGAAACTCATGAGGGCAATATAAATAATGGCACTGATATAAAGTCTAAATAACTGGTAACTTCTTGCACTTTAACCATACCATACTACTTTATTTTTAAAGCACTTCAAAAACAACATAACAGCTGACCAAAGTAATGTACGAAAACAATAAGAGAGAACAGCAACAAAACAATAAAACAGCTATAAGGTGATATAAAGGAGCTACAGAAATTTTTTAAATAGTGGAGGTTAAGAGGGTAACTCACTCTGGGTTAAAAGCCAAGGAGAAAAGCTGTGTTTTTAAATGATTTTTTAAAAACAGCTAGAGATGAAACCTGCCTGACCTGCAGCGGTAGCTCATTCCACGTTTTAGGAGCCAGAGCTGCAGAGACTTTATAAAATGTCTTCGGGACAGTCAAAAGCATCTGGTCAGGTGATCTGAGAGCACGCGATGGCATAAGGGTGCAGCGGCTCGGACAAATAAGAAGGGGCGAGACCGTTAAGAGGCTTAAAAACAAACAAAAGAATTTAAAATGGATTCTAACCTGAACAGGAAGCCAGTGAAGGGAGGCTAAAACCGGAGTTCTGTGCTCTCGTTTGTTTGTACCAGTTAAAAATGGCGGCAGCGGGATTCTGTAGACGAGCGCGGGAGGCCTGGCTAACTCCAATCACACGAGAGTTACAGGAATCCAGACGTGACGTGATAAACGTACGGACCAGTGTCTCCAGGTGTTGTCTAGACAAGAGGACTTAACCACAGCGTCGACATGCAAGTCAAGTTTTACGCTGGGGTCCATTTTTACACCTAAATTAGTGATGCTGGATTTTTCATGTCGGGCCAAAGAGGAAACGTCAAAGGTCCATGGATTTAAGAATCATGACCTTTTTTTTTTTTTTCATTAAACTGTTTTTTTAA
>JAOXNZ010000074.1:18366289-18377039 GCA_028566095.1 Kryptolebias brasiliensis
AACATTCCCTCTAAAACCTCCAGCAGCTGCTCTCCTCAGGTCCCAGATGTTTACAGACTGATGGTAGAAGAAGAGGGGGTCCGTCATAGTGGTAAACGTGATCCTGTCCCAACTTCAAATTCTCTTTTCTTACCCAGGCCTCTTACTCCAGTTCTGTCTTTTATGTCATCAAATTCAAATGACCTTTTTTTTCTGCAAAAATGTTAGTTTCTTAGCTTCAACATTTGATCTGTTTACTGTTTCATTGTGAATAAAATATGGGTTTATGAGATTAGCAAATCACTGCATTCTCTTTTTATTTACATTTTACGCAACGTCCCATTTTTTTCAGAATTTGGATTGTTGTTTCATCTTAATGCAGAATGAAACATGGGTTAGCATGAGGAGCTTTACACAAGCTTTAGGACATGATCATCTATTTACAGTTTGTGCAAGAAGTAGCAACAACCTCGTGTCATGACATGCAGCCATGTTGGGGCATGTCGTGTGCAGCTGTAAGCAGTTCAATAAACACAAGCAATACCAGTAAGACTGAGCAAGTCTGAGTTCAGGTCAGTGGTTTGTTCTTGTCTGGAATCATTTTGCCCTGATTCTCTGCTGTAGATCGTCGTGCCGTCATGGAGAGCTCCATCACGCTCTGGCAGTTCCTGCTGCAGCTGCTGCTCGACCAAAGCCACAAACACCTCATCTGCTGGACTTCCAACGACGGCGAGTTCAAGCTGCTCAAGTCCGAGGAGGTGGCCAAGCTGTGGGGGTTGCGGAAGAACAAGACCAATATGAACTACGACAAGCTGAGCAGAGCGCTGCGCTACTACTATGACAAAGTACGCAAAATATCCAGAAGATGATTACTTTAGGGATCATCTTCTTCCATCTCTATCTCATTCTTTCACACCAACCCTCTGCATACAGAAGATAAATTTGTTTGTACCTTTCAATAAAGAAAGTAAACTCCACAATGATCAAGTAAATAACTTGAAACTGACTAAGGTAATACGATTTATTTTATTAAAAATCCACTAATTAAAATCAGTCACTGTTTGAATTTTGGTTCAACAGAATTTATTTTACAAACTAACTAATGAAACTGACAAAAAGGATGTTTCTCCTAGAAAAGATTATAAGTATTTGTCCACAGTGACATGTTAAACTAAGGTGTCCTGTGTTCAGTCAGTCTGCCTGTTTAAAGGGTGGCAGGTAGTCACAGGGCTGTTTGGTATCATGGAGCACAGAAAGCTGAGGACAGAGTTGTCTCAGGAGCTCAGAAAGACACTGAGCAGCAGGTTAAAGGTAAAGACTATAAGACCGTCTCCAAGCAGCTGGATGTTCCTGTGACTACAGAAGGTTCAGGTCCACAAGACTGGAGACAACCTCCCTGGACGTGTCCACAAGAGGACAACTGATGACAAACTGAAGAGACGGATAATATGAATGGTGACCAAAGAGATCAGAGCTGAGCGCCCAGGTCAAAGGTCATCAGTGTCAGATCGCACCATCAGACTGTTTGAGACAAAGTGGACTAAGTTTGGTTTTCTCAGTTTTGGTGTTTACAATTTCTTTTGTAGGTTTCAAATTATTTCAGGGACCTTTATGGGTTTTTCTAAAGGTACAAACTAATTTATACACGTCTGAAAGTAATTTCTTCCTTTCTCTTCTTTCCAAAGCTTCTTTCTCTCAGCTCTTTGCTGACTTTTTTTATTCATTCTGCAGAACATCATCAAAAAGGTGATCGGCCAAAAGTTTGTCTACAAGTTTGTGTCTTTCCCGGACATCCTGAAGATGGATCCTGCGGCAGTGGAGTCGGGTCGCAGCGGAGAGGAGACTGGGGGGCCGACGTCAGAACCTGAAGCTGAAGATGAGCACGGGGTTGAGAGAAAGCAGTACCTCCACTCCGGCCTTTATAACTCTTTCATTATGAGCTCCTTAGAACGGCACCGGCCAATCAAAACAGAACTCAGATCTGATCGCCATGACGACAGCACCTCCGTCATCCAATTCGTAGCCAACGGTGGCCGCTCCTCTGTTCCGTCCACCCCACCTCCATCGATTGAGAGCTCCATTCAGTCTCCTCGGTTAGCCAGCTCTTCCTCACTGCCACGAAGCCCCGCCCACCGGTGGGCGAAGGGGCGGGGCCAGAGTTCAGATACAGAAGAGTCCAATTCTCAGCCTTTGAACTTGTCGTATGGTCAGAGGGAGAAGCTGCAGAGCTCAGCGACAACAGAGAGGAGGATGTTGACCAATGGCATGCCTTCAAAAGGCAGAAAACCCCAAGGGTTGGAGATCTCCGCCTCCTCGCTGCTCCTGACAGGAAGTGACCTCGTGTCCATTGCCCTCAACAGCCCGGCACTCCCCTCTGGCTCTCTCACGTCTGCCTTTTTCACTGCACAGGTACGACCATTACACAGGTGTTTACTCCCCTGAACCCCCCCACAAAGTGCACGCAGATAAATAAGGAGACATTTGTGATGCAGAGAGTCAGACAGGGAGGGGATGGAGGGAGGTGAGGGGAAAGAAAGGAGGGGAGCGAGGGAGCGAGGAGGTTTTTAAGTGGACCCATATGTTCCCGACGCTCCTGATTCACTGGCAGCAGCTCACTGACCAAAACAGGACTGTCTGACTCTGTTCAGGCATTTAGCTGACGTTCTGATCCAGACTGAGTGATCTCACTGCTGAGCATTAATCACCAACACAAACTAGAAGAACTAGTTGGCCGAAGTCATTACTCAGTGATCACTAATCTGCTTTAGTATCATTTTCTGGCAAACGCATTCCTTATCCTTGTTAATTTGGATTCAAGTTCAAATAAAAGTGCTTGTAAGCCACCTGAAAGGAAGTCCCGTGTTTGCATCTGTTCATGATGTGAAGCCGATCAGAGTTAGAGACAGCGTCCTGCCTTTTTTAGGGTCTTTTTAAGAAAAAGATGAGCTCAAACACTTTCAGAGTCAGCACTTTAAAGTCTACGGGGACCAGGGAACACACGAAAACTAGTTTATAAACACTTCCTAATAGATTTTTGCGTCATTAACTCTAATTTGAGTAAATTTATCCGAGAAATCTAGATACTGAAGTTAAACAATAGTGACAACCAGTTGTTGAGGCTGCAGTTTTTAGTTCCTGATTGTTGATAAACTGCTAGAATAAACAACCATTTCCTTATTGGTGTAAAGCATACAACTTCTGATATTTAATTTACTTATTTGTTTGGTCTACTCAGACTCCATCTGGTCTGTTACTCACTCCAAGTCCTCTGCTCTCAAACATCCATTTCTGGTCCAACCTGAGTCCGATTGGACCTCTGAGTCCCACCCAACTGCAAAGCCATGCTCAACTTTTCCAGGTAACACTCATCATACATCTGTGCTGTCCTGAATGTGCTCTCCTTGTTCAAATGTATTCACCCCCTTTGCTTTGAGGCACCAAACTTTATCTTCACGTTCAGTAAGAACCACCTGTGTTGGATGTGGGTGCTGATGTTCCCAGATAAGACTACAATTGAACGTTTTTGGCCACCAAGAACATCATTATGTCTGGTTCAAACCTAACACCTCTGACCGTGTTGAGAACACCATCCCCACAGTGAAGCAGGGTGGTGGCAGCATCATGCTATAGGAATGTTTTTAATCAGTAGAAACTGGGAAACTGGTCAGAGTTCAAGGAAATATGTATGGAGCAAAACAGAAATACATTTTTGAGAGGAACCTGTTGGAGATTTGAGGCTTGGACGGAGGTCCACCTTCCAGCAGGACAATGAGTCCAAACACTCCACCGGTTTAAGGAGAATTAATTAAATGTCCAGAAATGGTCCAGTCAAAGCCCAGACTTCCAAATCTCTGATTTATTTTAAAGAGTTCTGACTCCAAGAAGCAACCAGTCCAACTTGAAGGACACAATCCCTAAAATTAATTTAAATTCCAGCTTGTAAGGCTGAAAGAGACGGGGTGAATACTTTGGACTTTAACATTTCCTGAATTTCCAAATAACGTGCTAAAATGATGGCATTTTTGTGATTTGTCTTTTATTTTTCCTTCTACTTGTGTCCCTGCAGTTCCCCACACTGATGAATGGACCCATTCCCGTACCTATACCCAGCGCAGATGCTCCGTCCTCTCTGCTGCTGTCCCCCACGTCCCACAAGTCCTGATGCCAGCCTCAGCTCCCTGAGCAAACTGGACGAAGAATGTGCAGAGGAGGGTCCAGATCAGCACAGACCAAAGGGCCAAAGAAACAATCATTGAACTCAAATGATGAACTAAAGTAGATCTGAGATCTTTCCTCCAGAAGATGGAGCTTCAGTCTGACACTTTGCTCTCCAAGAAGAATAAGGATCATGTTTATTTCAGGGTTATCCTCACATGAAACCAACTAGAGGTCCGACCTCAATATTTCCTTTTATAACTCATCTCAGTCCAATTAATGTAAGCTTCAGTCACAAAAAACCCGCTTGTATAATTTTTCTGCTTAGCTGTCGTGACAAATCCGAGAATCCACACATCTGACTCAGACGAAGGAGATCTGGGGAAATCCTTGTCAGCATTTGGAAAATAACAAAGGTTCACTGAGCCAGAAGGGTTTACTAGTGTGATCACGAATTGTGGAAACTCCCTTTAACTTACTAAAACAAGATGCCTGTGCCAAGAACCAGAACATCTGTTTGGGCAAAAAGAGTCAAGAGGTTAACATTAGCAAAACTTCCTTTAAATCAAGACAAAATTTAGCTTTGTTGACAAGTTTTCATGTTACATAAAGTAAATTCTTAAAACTAGCATACACAAGAATGCTATTGGTGCTGGTAGGTCAGCTGAGCAGCTTTTGAACAACAAAATGGCTGTTTCCCACCACTTTGAGGCTTCAAGCTAAGCTAGGCTAACTGGTTTAAACTTCATATTCATGACAAATAAGAGGGTTTTTTTTTTCGAGCTGAAAATTCAAACAATGTTTCCTAATTTCTCAAAGAAAAGCACCTAAACTTGTTCATATTTGGGACCATAACTGGATAATTAGAAGCTATGAAAAGATTTGTGTGGAAAGTGAAGATACCCTTTTCCCACTCTTTTTAGTCAACACAATTGTCTAATTGTGAACAATTTCACCATTCTGAATGTTGTAGATCTCAGGATTAATGGGTTTTGTTTTTGTTTAACTATCAAAATTTGTCTTTTAGAAGACCACAACCAACTCCTAGCAACGTCTCTGCTAGCCAGATGATTCAAATGTAATGAACATCTTTTTCCCGCATTTATTTCTGTTCTTTCTTTTTGTGATAAAGCACTGTAATTTTTAAAAGTAAGGTTTGGACATTTTGAAGTGGGGTTCTGTGAAAAGGTTAAGGACAAATAATAGCTTACCTGCTGTGAACAGCTCTTTGAACGACTTTAGCTTGGAGAGAGTTTCATTTTGACCGGATCGACAAGCTAATAGTTAGTCTGAGTTTGGCCAAGACCAAAGTGGTTTGCAGCAGCCTCAAAATAACTCAAATATTGAAAGATTTTATAGCAATTCATGCAAAAGCTACTTTATGAACATTAACATTGCCATCAGTTATTGATATGCAATTCTATGGTTACCTGTAAGTGCAAATAGCAGCAGAAGCTAGCTGTAGCACGTTTAGACTGGAGAACTGGAGCACAAAACTTAGCTTTCTTGATAAGTTTTCATGTTAAATAAGGAAAATTCTTAATACTAGCATATACAAGATTTCTAGAAGTGCTGGTAGGTCAGCTGAGTAGCTTTTGAACAAGAAAATGGCTGTTTCCCTCCACTTTGAGGCTTCAAGCTAAGCTAAGCTAACTGGTTTCAACTTCATATTCATGACAAATATGAGTTTTATATTTCAAACTGGAACATCGTAATACTTCTGCTAGAAAAACCTTAGAAAGTAAAACTGACAGTGGTGTCAAGGTTTATAAAATAGGATTTGCATGAGCTATGAAACTTTAAAAACTGGAGTTGTTTAAGGATGATAGCGTCTCGCTCGGACAAGCAGTTAGCTCCATATGATCTCAGAGGAGCTACTTCCAAAGTAGATAAGTCTAATTTTCAAAAATGTTCATGTTGTCACTATTTTAGAAGCATTTACGCCACTATCAGTTTTGCTTGACAGTGTTATTTCAGCGGAGATACTGATATTCCTGCAGGAAGTGCTCGCAAATATGTAAGTAACCATTTAATGCAAAATTGACAGTGGTGTAAAAATTCATAAAACAGTGTTTGCATGAACAGCTATAACATTTTGGAGACTGGAGTTGTTTTAGGACAGCAGCTTAACCTGATTGGACTAGCCATTAGCTTATCAATCTTCTATTTCTCCAAACTGAGGTGAAATATTGTTTATAAACTTACCGCAAAAGCCCTACATCAAAATGTCTGAATTATCCCTTTAAGGCATTTATCAGCTGTACCTTCTTATAATGTAAGATTTTTGTAAATGTGTTAAAAGCTTTAATATAGAATCCAGGTCAAAAATGAGCAATTTAGTTGTTGTAAAAATGACTCCTGGTTATTTTTCTATATATAAAAAAATAGAAACTTTCAGCGACTTCTTTTGTTGCGCATTTTTTAAAATAAATAACTTTTTGTTTTCTGTACCGTTTGTCTGAGTAGGGATTCCTTTTAAAACGTGAAGCAATGAATGCGAAACGCAGGCGGTTTATGAAACAGTTTAAATTTACTTTCGATGGTTATGAGAAATAAATAGTTCCAGTAAAAAGAGTCACACGTCAACTGTTCACTGGCAGCTCAGTGTTTCCGAGAGGTCGAGTTCACAACAACACAGCAGGCCTTCCATGCATCAGGCACACACACACACTCACACATAATTACATCAAATCAAATCAGTCATACATTTGAAAAAGTACAGTTTTACAATGATAAATATTAAGCTTTTTTTTTTTTTAAAGAAATCTTTTGTGCATGTTACTGCTGTTCATGTACAAAAAGTCCTATTAACAGAAATGCAGCTTGCAGTTTAGAGTGAAATAATCCTTAGTTTGGAAGAAGAGAAAAGTATAATGAACATTTATTTCTCTTTAATAAAACAGCTAAACATGTAGACACAGAACATCTGAAATACATGATGCCGATCGGCTCTTGCATGACTACAAGCCAACATAATACAGGACATTTACCATTAATATAATGACTTTTCCTGTTTACAGTATGTCACAGCTATATTTGATCACAATTTGTGTTTTGAGGTCAGTGTAAAATAATTCGGACTGAAAAAAAAAAATAAGATTTCCGCACTCCAGCTGCAAACTGTGTTACTGTTAATATTATTACATTAATGATTTTAGTTAAGTTAATCAAGCCTCATAAGTGCTTCAAGCACTTCTTCTAGCGTGTGCCGTAACAGAGAACACTAGTGTTGCTCACAGCAGACAACTTCAACTTTTTATTTACGATGTCGAGCCAAACAGCCGCAGCAACAAGAAAACCTCCCTGAGGTCCTCTTGGAACTCACATTTTCACCGTTCAGCGTTTATTTGCACTCCTGGCGTTTTCAAAAATAACTTTTCTGGCTGTGAAATTTTGTAGTAAGATCATTTTAAGATGTGCTTCACTGTTGGAGGGGAGTAACATCACGTCACTTCCTTCTCCTCCAATGTGGCTCCGCCCCTTTTTGGGTAAAACCAAACGGCGCAAACCTGCTGGTGAGAAACTGGAAATAATCATGCCTAAAAAGATTCTGTGCAGCATTTTGGAATGTGCCAGTCTGTTAGCTTCTCTAAACAGAAGGAGACAATAAAAAAAATGTTAAAAAGAGAGCTGTGGCTTTAGCCCCGCCCCTTTTTTGGGCAAACCAAACGGCGTAAAACTACTGGTGACAAACTGGAAATAACAGCAGTGTTGTGGGTTGCCTTTTGGAATAAATCAGTTTGTATTTTGTTAGTTTTTCTAAATAGAGAGGGGCAATAAAAAGAGAGATTTGTGGCTTTAGACCAACTGGAGAAAACAGTTTTTTTTTAAAGCAAGTAAATTAGCCAGTAATAACCAGTCCAATCACATTTACAGGAATGAAGCCACTGGTTCATTACTTTCATGATTCTAAATGAAACTTTGTTTACAATAACTAAAACACAAAAACACAAGTTTGTTGACTGACGACTACACCTAGCTAAACCTTGACTAGTTGGAGACAAAATTACAAGAAAATGTGCAAACTGTCACTTAAAATCTTGCTGAATTATTATTTAAGACACGTTTGTGTAAGTAAACAATTTAGAATAAATTGCCACATTCCTGCGAATAGCGTGCTTTTTTTTTTCTTTAATTGAGTCACAAAGTGTTTGAATTATGTCTCAGCTTCATTGTAGTGTATTCTCATTTTTGTCTCCAAACAGTCCCAACTGGACTTCATCCACTGTTAAACCCTCCCAAAAACTAAAGCTTGCGATGACTCTGTGACTATTAGGAAAGAAAACTGGTTTTGCTATTTTTTTTTTATGTTCAAAACTCCAGCAACACCAGACTGAGGTCATGTGACTCACGCCAGGCAATTACCAACATTTTGCGGTTTGCAATTTGTCGACTGCAGCACAGTGAGATGCAGGCTTAAGACTTTAAGTCTTTAACTTCTGGTCAGAAGCACAAGTTATTGTTTTTATATTTATAAATGTGCACCAGTGGGCTGAGTTTACCACCGTTATTCACATCACCACGACTTAGCTTTGTGCTAATTGGGGCAAACGGTTTCATATCTAGAACTGAAATATGAGAATGGTATTAATATTTTCAAAAACAACTCTGCAGTTTTAATGTCTTAAAATATGTCACATACTTTAAAATTAGCAGTGAAAAACCAATCGATGCGAGGAATGATTCAGGGAGATCCTCTGATTGCTGCAGTGAACACGTATTTAACGGGTTTCACCATCTGTAACATCACTTTCAGTTGGTAACACAGTCTGGACTTAAATCTAAAATTTCAATTTGAAAGAAATAAGTGGTCCAACACCAAGCGGGACGTAACTGTTGTTGCTTTTGAGCACCCTCCCATCCCTATCCTCTCATCCTCTGAAAACAAACAAAAACAAAAAAAAGGAAACATGCCACATGAACACGGTTGTTTCACAGAGAGGTCAAAGGTCACAGAGAACACATCTTAATACTGTCGGCTGAACTCGGCCATGATTAGGCTCACGTCCCTCATAAAAAAACAAAACAAAAACAAAACACACTGGAGTGCAAGTTAGAAAAGGACAGAGGGAGAACGTGTACTTCTGCACTGAAGTCCTGGCAGTTTGGGGGCGGGGTTTAGAGAGGGCTTGCTGGCTTCCTGCGGGATGTCATTTTCGGCGCCGGCGTTTCTTTCATCCCTACGCTTCGGTAGTTTTGGCGACAGTTTGCCTCCCACACAGCTCGGTTTCTGCTCCCGTCGGAGAGCCAGAACGGGCAAATGAACTCACCGTCACGCTCTGGTGTTCAGCGTCGCCTCTTAAGGGCAGCAGCGCCTCGTGAAAACTACTGAAATGTTTGAGGGAAAAGGGATGATGGGAAATCCATCGTCATCACAACACCATCTAGTGTTGCAGTCCTTTTAAATACAGAAATGTTGTAGAGTTCAGTCATGGAAGCTCGAAGGAAAAAGAAATATATAACTTTATAGATGTACACACTTCTTAGAAACCGACGCCCTTCGGTCTCGGAGCACAACAATGAGAACATCATCACAGCGCCGACATCAGCTGATTTAAAGAAATCGAATCAGAAACAACAGTAACCGACTGCTCGACTGTGCACGGCGTCTTTAGTTCACATCATGTGCACGAGCACGCATGTTTTACACACTCAAGCTGTGTTACGTAAAGACAGTAGTAGTTTAGCAGCAAAAATACTTCAACGTCACCCTCCAATAAATAAACAGTCTTCAAACAGATTCGACTCACAGTCACTCACTCACTCAGAGTGTGTGTTTATGTTGGTGTGTGTGTGTGTGTGTGTGTGTGTGTGTGTGTGTGTGTGTGAAGGAGGGGGTCTGAGAGGAGGCGGGCTCATGCGAGACGTTGCTGGGAGGTGAAGATGAACCCGGTTGGTCGACCATCCTCTTCGGGGAACATTAGAAAAGCATGCTTTGCCTTCTGTTGATGCCACTGTTACCTGAAAGAAAAAACAGAAAAATACATTACCCATAATGCCTCAGGTCTCTGTTAGAGCTGTTTAAAGTGGACTAGGTGATACACGTGGTTACTGAAAGAGCATTTTAAAGTTTGGGGACAAAACTTAACATCCCAGGATCATCAGGAGATGATTTTAGGAGGAAAAATGGTTCCGAAAAATGTCTAAAAAAGGGAAAGTTTGCTGGTTGACAGAAGAGGAAATTTAGGAGGAAGATGGTCAAATGAGAGTCTTTATCTCTACAGGAATTATACAATCCGAGCCGCAAAGTCAGGAATCCTGAAGGCTGCTGACAGAGCTGAAACTGAGCTGTTACAGCTAAAAGAAGCAGAATGCTAGCTAAAAATAGCAAAAGGCTAGCTAAAAGCTAACAGTATCAAAAGGCAAGCTAAAAGCAAAAAATTGCAAAAGGGTAGTAAGAAGTAGCAAAAAGCTAGCTTAAAGCTAAATGTAGCAAAAGGGTAACTAAAAGCTTAAAGTGGCAAAAGGGTAGTTAGAAGTTTTAAAATGGTAGGTAGAAGCTAAGAGTAACAAAAGGCTAGCTGGGACAATCAAAAGGTTAGCTATAAGCTAAAAGTAGCGAAATGTAAGCTAAAAGTAGCAAAAGGCTAGCAAAAGTACAAAGTATCAAAAGGCT
>JAOXNZ010000074.1:18380710-18395038 GCA_028566095.1 Kryptolebias brasiliensis
GCAGCTAATCTACAACAGAACGGCTCAAAAAGAGAAGAATCAAGGTGCTGCAACGGTCCAGAACCAGAACCAGAACCTCAACCTGACTGACATGCTGTGGTGGGACCTTCAGACAGCTGAGCAGAAACCTCAACAGGAAGAAGAGTGGGCCAAAAATCCTCCACAACCATACGAGAGACGGATAAAGTCCTACAGAAGACCACTGAGAGTTCTCCCTGCTAAAGAAGGGTGTACAAGCTGCTGGATCAGGTCTGGAACCAGTTTCTGTTGAATAAATAATGTCTTCTGTGTTTTTGTGCACTTGAGGTTAAACTTGAGTAATTTTAGAACCTGATAAAGACCATTTTTATTGAATCCTCCTGTTTAAAGCTGAGGAGCAGTAGTTCTTCTAGGCTTCATACCACATGTCAATCTGTGTTGAGTACTCCGAGGATCCCAGCAGAACATCGGGAGGCCGGTACCAAAGAGTCACCACCTCGTTGGAATAGGTTTTAGTCGGGACAGACTTGGCCCTTGCTAGACCTGCGCAGACAAGCATAAGAACAAAAGCAGCAAGATTGAATTTGTTTACTCCTGTGAAAACAATAAACTCGCTGCTGTCGGACAGAAACAGCTGATCTTACCGAAGTCAGCTAGTTTGAGCTCCCCTCTCTCATTGATGAGGAGGTTTTGGGGCTTCAGGTCCCTGTGGAGAACTTTCCTTTTGTGACAATACGACAGCCCTCGCAAAATCTGGAACAGGAAGATCTGAAAATGCACGTTTAAATGACTCATCACTTGGTTTTATGAAAGCTGGGAGCAGGAGACGACAGCAACACAACGATGAAAAGCACAATTCCCCCTCACCTTCACGTTGTGCATGCTCATGATGTTTCCACAGTCGTCCATGTACTGCTTCAGATCTTTATCCTACAAAAAAAAGACAAGATTTTAAAAATTCACCTTCACCTCTTTAAACTTAAACCTTTTTGTTCTCACACACACTCCTCTGCCACAAGAAACGAGGAGGATTATTTTAGCAGTTTCTAACTACGTCTCGATTACCCTCCTGTTTAATAACAGTTTACATCAGAGGGAATTATACAGGAAGTCTTCACCAACCTACTTTACTGTATGGAGAGATTAAAAGCAAAGGTTTCCAAGCAAGGATGGGTCAAAGCTCTGCTCATAGAAAACAAAAAACAGACTTTATCAATGATTGAACATTACAAAACACAGGTCTCTCAGTGCTAAAGGTTTAAAAAGCATTTATTTAAAGTGCAGGATAATGTAAAAAGATTCAGGGAGTCTGTTAATGCTTAAAGTTGCCTCTGTTTTTAATATTTTAATTAACAGGTTTAATGGTACTTGTACTCGCACCGTGACGGCTCGGCACAGATGTTTGGGACGGGTGCACGAACTACATCACAGGTGATCGCCGCCGCGTTCTAGAACCGTGGCGCACATTTTATTTACCTGCGTTTTGCTAACAGTCCTGACAGAAAGAATCAGAGGAAAAGAACTTTACATAAAACAAAACAGGCTCAGAAGTTTGTTTAATTCGTGAACAAGAGGCGAGAGGGTCATGTACGGCAAGAAGTTATGTCATGTAATTGGTGCTTTGAAAAGTACAGTAACAAGCCATTTGTATGTTGCTTTTTATTCTGTTTATGTGCCCTTTGGGCTCTATTTGTAGGAAACATAACATCTTTTCCACTTTGCTTTGCTGATGATATCCAGGTAAGCCTTACAGTTTCAACCCACCTGAAACAATCTCAAGCCGTCTAAACGACACTAAAACCTGGTTAAAACTAAACTTTGTGGAAATCAGTGAAACTTAGACTGAATTCATCAGCTTTGGTAAATGTAATACTTGTGACACAAGCTGCTATCAGGAATCTGGGTGTTATTTTTGATCGTGCTTTTAAATCGGACACATTAATACAGTTGTGAAGTTTTTTTTCCAATTAAGACTCATCGTCAAGGTGAAGTCATGTCTCCCTAACTGTAACTACGGTAACTCTGTATGTTGGTTTGGATAAATCATGCCTGCATTGCTTACAAACCGTCCAGAACGCAGCAGCTCGTCTTTTAACAGGTACTAACAACCATGGACACCTGACCCCCAGTCCTGGCTTCCTGTCTGTTTCTGGATCCATGTTAAGATTTTACTGTTTGCTTTCAAAGTTTTCAAAGGTCTGGTCCTGTCGTATTTATGTGACAACTCTGGTCAACCAACCAGTGTCTCTTAGACGTTCCAAGATCCAAACTACATATTTGGACCTTTGAGACTGTTGAGAGTTTTAAATCTATGGTTAAGACACATTTTTTTCCATTAGTACCATGGTTTTAGGGTGTGTTCCTGTATTTTTTTCAGCTTTACTCGTTCTTTGCTTTTATTGTTGTTTTAACTTTTTGTTTGACTGAACTGAGAGATGTTATTCCGTTCTGTTATTTAGAAGTTTAACAAACCTTTAGTTTGACACAAAGCCCAAAGACTTTCTTTTATTTTATAGTGAAGTAATTCGCTCACAAATGCAGCTTTTCTTTTGCTGCTTCTGGGAGAGTTACTGTAGGGTTAAAAAACAAACAAAACACTAGCAGGTAGCATTTGTTTCTCTTTCCAGCTGTACTGAACCGTGATTAAGACGTGTCATTATACCCCTAATAATTAATTATCATTTACTACAAGAAGGTTGTTAAATTCCAGAGTATAGTTACAATAAAATGAATGAATGACTTAATCTAACACTGTGCAAGAGTTTTATTTACTTCCAAATATTACTTTGGACACAGATGCGATTTTTCCTCGCCCGCTGCTGAAAGGTGAACTTCTGGAGTTACTCTCATTCAAGATGGCCACCATAGCTAATTGACCTTAGGCTCTAAATGTGTTATTTTTACAGATATTGAGCTCAAATTAATAATGTGGTAGTAGCTGGGAATCATCCCCACCACAAACTAATCTCTTCCATAAAATCTAAATCAAATGTTGAACTCCTGCGATTGTTAAAGTTGTGTTTTCTTCTCGCAACATTCTTACCAGGTACTCAAAGACGAGCGTGAGGCTCTTGTCGGTGTGGACGATGTCGTGTAGCGTCACGATGTTGGCGTGTTTCAGGTCCTTCAGTAGAGACACTACAGACGCACACAAGACGTACGGACATGTGTGATAAGGACGGATCGTTTCAAAGCAACAAATCTGCTGAACTTTGCTGTAAAAATAAAGCTCATTAACCGATCACCTTCTCTGATGGCGGTGCACGGGGCTCCTTCCTCGTGCTCCAGTCGGATCTCCTTCAGCGCCACCAGGTTGTCCGTCAGCTTACTGCGTCCCTTAAACACCGTGGCATATGTTCCCTGAACGCAACATTGTTTTCACTCAGGTGAGATAAAGCCGTGACGTTAAGTCGGGTGGTATTTTAAAGCGTCCTCACCTCTCCCAGCTTGTCCAGCTTAATGTACGTCTCCAACTTCCCGAAACCGATCTCAGACTGAGGAGGAGACAAAGAAACGAGTCAAACTCATGCATTAGAAATACTTAAAGCTCCACCAATTAGACAGGGTTTAAAGGCAAAGGCTAATTGTTAAATAATTGTTACTGTTGCTGGACTTTTATATGATTTTTATACTTTTTCAGGCATGAAAGTAGCATTTACACCACTGGACAAAATGCCAGGACCAGAAATAGAGTGGGTAACAAAAAGTAATACTATTTGTTTTTTCTATTTTGTTGCCTACCTGGATAATAAGTAATAGAGGTAGAAACACTAGAACAGGGGTGGGCAATCCTGGTCCTCCAGGGCCACCATCCTGCATGCTTTCCTTCTTTCCTTGCTCCAACACACCTGATTCATGGTTAAATGACCTCTTCATGTTCTGCAGGAGCCTGTTAATCACCCATTGATTTAAATCAGGTGTGTTGGAGCAGAGAAACAAGTAAAACATGCAGGATGGTGGCCCTCGAGGACCAGGATTGTCCACCCCTGCTCTAGAAGCTGCACAAAGCTGGGCTTCATGAAAGAGTGGACAGAAGAGATGGATCAAAGATGAAAATAAGGCAACCTGTGCCAAAAGTCAAAGTGGAGACTCCCCAAACATGTGGAAGAAGGGGCTGTCAGATGAGGCAAAAATTGAACTTTTTGGTCGTCAAGGCGCACCTCTCATCATGCTGTGAACACCATCCCTACAGTGAAGCACAGTGGTGGCAGCGTCATGCTGTGGGGATACTTTTTATCCAATATTCACACAAAATTTGTTTTTAAATTCCAATTTTTAAAGCAAGAAAAAAGTGGGAAGCTGTGTGTGTTCCTTGTGTTTGTCTGTTAGTAAAATATCTCTTAAACAGCTGGGCGGATTTCAATTAAACTTTCAGGAAACAACGTTTGAACGTACATCTACAACTGATTTAGTTGTCAATTTTACAGATATTCAGGTAAGATCTGGTGAGGTAGTAGCTGAGTTATTCCCAACACGTACTGTGAGTGCTAACAATCACACGGGATCTCACATAACATTATTTTGAACAAAGTGGCCATAATCTGGTCCTTTTACAACATCAAAAAATGATGTCTGGCACGAAAGGTGGCCACCTTCATGCATACCTTCAAGGAATGCTATGCTTTTAATTGTATATGTAATTTGAGGAATATACTGTAAACAGTCAATGTTAACAGATAATTTAAAAGATAAAACACGTTTGGAGAAAGCGACAGATTTAACTCTGACAATTTAACACTTTAAAAAGCAATTTCAGGAACATCACTCAGAACTCCCTGATACCTTCTCCAAAAGCAGCTGCTGGAGTAATTCTGATCATGGATTTAGAACTAATCAGGACATATTTAACCAGCAGGTGAACAAAAAGAGACTCCATCTCCGTCAGGAAGGGATAGGCGCGAGACGACGCGCGAGTGAAGAGATTTGTTCTCATTTTATTCTTTAGAAAAGATCTGTGGTGCCACAACTGCCAGGTCTCCATTTCCCCTAAATCTCTGTGTTTGCAACAAAGCTGCACAGCGTCACCCCAGCAGAGTTTTATGATCTAATCTGATGGGCATAAAGTGGGAGGTGAGTGCTTGTGACTCCAGATGAATCCATCCTTGGCTCACCCTGGGCCAGTTGCCATGGAAACCAGCTCAGAGGGAGTCTTGGTAATAAGGCTCCTCGAAGTGCCGCAAAGCAATAAAAACAAAAAACAAGATAGCACGAACACAACTGACCAGCGAGGCCCGGCGGGAGCGGCGGCTGAGCGGCTGGTCGAACGGCGGGCTGCTGAGCTGCAGCTTCTCCAGGTAACCGTCGGGAATCCGGATGTCAGCAGGCAGGGACAGGCGCTTGTTGAGGTCCTGAAAACAAACACAAAAATGTCAACTTTATGCTTCAGGAGTTAAAGCAGGGGATGTTCTGTAACAACACAAGCTGATGGCGGGGAGCCACCGTCGCTGCTCTGCAATCTGCTCCCATCGCAGCACGCCGAGAAGATTTTTTCTCCACGTGCCTCGTGTGTTTATGCGCAGGCGAGTGTTTTTGAGCAGCAGAAGACAATCTACATTACGGAGTCCACCCCCATGGACACACATTCGTACAGCGTCTAAAATAACTCGGCCTCATCTCCTCCCACGCCCGAACCGAGGCGACAGAGATCAGGCCGATCAGCATCTTCTGCTCGGTGAAAACAAGAGGAGCGTGACTGTGGACGAACAGTTTTATTAGCACTCATAATGCTGGGACTGTAAAAGCACATCTCATCTCGTCTGATGCCGTCTATTCTAGGATCAAAGTGAAATAACAACCACGTCTGTGAGCAGCAATCTTACGTAACATAGACTGATGTGAAGGAAAATATGGCTGACAGAGAAAATTTGAATTTTTTCTGCTTTAAAGTTTGGCCTCTTCTCAAAAATCATCTAGAGTCTCTCATGACTGAAGCTCTTTGTTTGCTCAGAGAAGATGTTATTATTGTGACAAGTGAGAAATCTAATAAAAGATCTTGAAGATCTCAGCACAGCATGTTCCCTGGCCAGGTGGAATATATAATCCCTCCATGGGGTTCTGCCCCAGGGTCTTCTCCCAGTGAAATGTGTCCATAAAACCTCCAGAGATGTGTCCTAATCAGACACCTTAATCACCTCAACTGACTCCTTTTGATGAGGAGGAGCAGCAGCTCTACTCCGAGCTCCACCCTGGATGATGGAGCTCCTCACCTCCTCTCTAAGGCTGAGCCTGGCCACCCTACAGCTCATTTAAGCTGCTTGGATCCAGGATCTCGTTCTTTTGGTTATGATTCCTACTTCCAGTCCACAGGTTAGGTTAGAACATAGATAGTAGGGATACCAGTATGGGTTATGATACCATATGTGTACTTGTACTTGTAAAAGTGTTCCAGCACCACTTTAAGGCATTCACCTCTCAGAGGAGGAGTAATGTCAGCTGGCAGTCCTGATCCACATTCCTTACCAGTTGGTGGTGGTAAAGCACCTTGAAGTTGTTTGCTAAGTGCCATTAAACGCCAGAAGAAAAAGAAGCCATGTGGGGGTATTTCAAAGTGAATGACTGAGCAGAAGAGGACCCTGGAAATAAACAGATCTGAGCCAGAGCTTCTCGACAATCTCAGTGCCAATGGCAAGAGGATGAAAGGAGCCATCGTCATCATCAGTGAGCTGAAAAAGGACTTTGCTGAAAAGCATGAGAGCGGTGTAGGAGTTGTTGATCCAGGAGAGCCGAGCCGTCCAGCCGTCCAGCCGTCCAGCAGCCACCCAGAGAGTTAGCAGCAAGCCGGGCCGGCAGCCGCCATTAATCTACAACCCCTCTCCATTCTGAGGAGAGGGGTCGAAATGGGAAGAGTGGATATGACCAAAACTGACTGTGCTCATCAGAGTCTTCCACCATGGGTCATTGATGAGCTTAACGAGCTGCTTAATGAGCAGCAGCTGCAGTCACAATCTCTGAGTAAGGTACTAAGCTAATGCTAGGCTAATCCTTCAAAAGAGTAACTTTTTTACAGTTTCTTCCTTCATGCTGCTGTGAGCTGGATGTTTTCATAAAGAGGCGAGTGACAGAAACTGTTTGTTCTTTAGGTTTTTCCTAATATCTTTTAGTGATGTTACTGGGTAGGAATAATGCCTCTGTTGTGATGAAAATTACAGTTTTAAAATTTTTTTTCTTTCTAAATAGGAAATATGTTTAAAATATGAATTTTTGGTAAACAAATTCTGCGTTGGAATGGATTAAATTTGTACTTTGTACTAACTGTGCAAAGTGCAACAGCATTTATTAGTACTTGTATCGGTACTCTGTATTGGCAAGTACTCAAATGTAAGTACTTGTATTTGATAGTGTTATCGATGCATCCCTGATAGAGAAATCGAGAGCTTCGGTTTTTGCCTCAGCTCATTCTTTAATACAAAAGACCGGAGCAACGGCCTCATTACTGCAGCCGAAGCCCCGGCTCGTTGGGGGACACAATCGTAAACCTTCTCCAGATCCATAAAACACCCCGTGGGTTTATGATCCCCCTCAGCAGATCTGCAAAGGTGAAGATCTGCTATTAAAGTCCAGTTTCTCAAAGCAGAGGACTGACTGATTGGGTCCAATTCAGTCATTTTAAATTGAATAAACTCGCAAAATTATATTTTGGTATTTGAAGATTTAAGTAATAAATCACAAGCTTCTACTAGATAAACTGGAACACTTTTGATTTTGTTCATGCAACGTGTTTCTGAATAAAGAGCTTTGAGATTTTGAGAGTGTGATGTTTGTGCTAATATAAAAAAAAGGTAATTTGTCTTGAGCTCACTTAAGTGTTTGCAAGGTCAAGTGATTATTACCGCATCCTTTAGCTCCTGTTCTTTGGAACCCAACACTCATAACAAGTGAAAGGTAGGTCAGCGTGCGCATGTGTGAGAGCTGCAACGTGATTAAAAGAGGTTACGGTTGTTGTTTATGTCTGCTGTTCCACCAGCAGGGGGCAGAAGGTCTCCAACCTGAGACAAAAGGCAAACTTACACAACATTTAGCATCATTTCATTCACAGAGAACTGCTTTAGCGCCTACACTGGTCTGGGTAATCACTAGTGTGCAATAAGATAGCAGACTGAGGAAGTTACTGAAGCCCGGAGCGTCATTGTTTAATGCTGAAACGGTAAAAAATACAGAGTGCAGTAAAGCCTGTAGGCCAGAGATCATTGTCAGGGTGTTTCACGGTTCTGGGAACTTTTAGAAAATATCTGGATTTGCCAAATAACAGTCTTCCAAAATGGCTCATAATTACTTAAAAAAAAAAAAAAAAACTGTTTCCTTCTCAGCACTATGTTTGTATCTAATTAATTATGAGAGAGAAACTGATGACGAGCAGGTGTTTAAACACCCACTTGATAGAAAATCTCTTTCCAGCGTGCCGTTAAGCCCAGACTGCTGACAGGAGGAAAATCATCTTTACCAGCCTCTTCAGGGCTCCTCTGAGAGCAGCAGCGCTATCAGTATCATGACACCAGAGAGCGAGAGCCCATTAGCGAACAAACCATCCAGACTGCGCCCACTGGGCTGAGTGCTGAGGAGGTGAAGAGCAGAGGGAGAGGAGGAGGTGGCGAGGGTGGAGACGTGCAGTTTAAAGCCAGTATCTCACTTGGCTGAGTCTCGAAAACAGTGGTGTCCAGTCCTGGTCCTGGAGGGCCAGTATTATTAAGTATGATAGTGGCCCCTTTCATACTTAATGTTTTAGTTGTTTCTCTGCTTTGACTCACCTGATCTGAATGACTGAGTGATTAACGGGCTTCTGTAGAACTTGAAGATCTGCTGAAGAGCAGAGAAACATCTAAAACCTGCAGGACGGTGGTCCTCAAAGATCAGGATTGGACACCACAGCTCTAAAATGTCTCAAAACGCACACAAGGGTTCTCAACATCCCTGTGTGAGTCGCAGAGCAAATTCAAAAATTCTGCAAAACACAGTTAGCACAGGCGTCGCAAACCCATCTCAATTTCGTTTCTGTAATTCTAGAGAGCTATAGCTCTTTTTTTGGTAATGTATGGACTCGTATGTTTCTGTAACTTGAGACTGTATGCATTGTTTGCACTTTAAAAATAAAATCTGCATAGAAGCATTTGTGAAAAAAAAAAAAAAACTTGCAGAGCCTCCCCTGTGGTTTCCTCTTCCTTTGCCTCCTTCTTAAGGTAGTATCTCACTGAGCTGCGACTGTTGGCGACTCGAAATTGTGAGAAAATCTGTGAATTTTTCATTGCAGCCAAACTTTATTTTGAGTGTTTGCAACCAAGGGCCCATCGAATTGAGTGGCCAGTTTTTTTTAAATCACAGCCTATTTTTGTGTGCATTGCTTGCAAAACTGTATTCTTGGCCGTGCACATTATTTTGTTACCCACCTCCATATACATCAGCTCGTTTTGTCCCCACCTTGGCAGCTGTCCCAACGTTTATGAGTTAGTCTACTTAACCACACCTTTAAAATGAGGACACGCAGATTTGGACCAGGTTTTTAATAATTATTCATTATCAGCATGGTTTTTAGATCTTGCCATTTGCCATCTTGTCTCAGCTCAGTGAGAAACCACATTTTTGACACCTGTGTTGCTGTTTGACAGGTGTACAGCCCTGGTTAAACTGTTCTCAAAGGGGGTCACCTCGGCAAGTGCTGAGCGCATGACGGCGCTCGCTCACCTCGCAAAAGTGGGAAAAAATGATGAGTAGTGGATTATTTCCACGGTTGATAAAGCAAACAAGTTTGTGTTGCCCTTAGAGGTCTGGGGGGGCACCTGTACCTGTAGCTGTAATTAATAGCCTACATTTCGGCCTACAGTGGGATCGGTAAATACACACGACTCTCGGTGCAGGTGTGTTGAAGCAGATGCTGCTTGGAGAAAGCACAATCTACGCTGTTTGTGTTTTTAGGCAAGTAGATAAAATCCCAAACATCAGGGTGGCTGCTGTGTAAAAAGCAATGAAATAATGTGCACGGCCAAGAATACAGCTGTGCACACAAAACAAGGCTGTGATTTTCAAAAACTGGTAGCTCATAATGTAGCCACACGGCTTGCTGGTCACTTGGTTGCAAACACTTAAAATTCTTGCTCAATTTCTTGCAATTTTCTTCTAATTCTGAATCCCGAACTCGTCTCCAACCGTTGCAGCTCAGTGAGATGCTGGCTTCAGCTGTTTTTCTGTAATCACAGCATCACGTTGGGGTCTCACCTCCATGGAGATCCTCCGGTGAACTCTGTTCCTCAGACAGACCCCGGTCGGAGACTGAACCTCGTCCGAAGACGTACCCGACGCCTGGTCGCTCTCCCCGTCGGACCCCATCTTCAGGTTCTCGTGAACAATGTCTGCAAAGAGAAAACAAAGAGAAACATGCCTTCAAATGAACTTTACAACAACAAGGTAGGGAAAGCAAAAAAACTGGGGGAAGCCTCAGATCTGGCTTCAGTTTCAGAGGTGGTTAGGATCAGATCTGAGAAAAGTTCTTAACCTCTGAAGGTCTACAGTTATGGGAAAAAGAAAGTCCACCGTCTTTCATTTCTGTGGTTTTATAAGCAAAAATTATCTGATCTTTACCAGGTTCTAAAATTGTTCAAATCTTCTTCCTTTTGTGCATTTTTACTCACTTGGTTTGGTCTGCTATTTTAAATAAGCGCTGATAATTACCCCTCAACTGAACTGGTACATGTAATTTACATTGTTCTTTTTAAAACTGATCTTCTGTAGGTAAACAGTGGACTAGAACAGGAACATTTGGATCTAAAATCTAAAATTTCCCCCGGTCTCTCCTCTGTGTCGTCACATTTGATGACAGACTTTATGGTTGGAGGCGCTGACACACTGATGATAGAGAACTCCTCAGCCATGGCTACTCATTAACTGAGTGTGTGTTGCAGGAGGACAGGGTGGACATGTGGTTTGTGCATGGGCACTTTCTGCTCCAGCTGTGTCATGGCAGCGGTGATCGTTTTACTGCCTGGGAGGAAATGGTTTAATCTTTGGCTTCCAGGATCTGACAGGAGCTCCGTCTTAAAGAAAAAATTTAAGCTTTTACAGTTTTCCCATCAAACTACTTCTGCTAACTTTGTGCTATTTTAGCCGTTGATTTATCAGAACCTTCAGCTCGTTCAGAAGATGGCTGCTGTGACTTTTATACTTTTTTAACAATATTTACAATGTATTCCTCATGGAAATGCATGGAGGTCTCTTCAGTTCATTCAAAAACATTGTTTTCCTTTTATACTTGCTCTATTTTTGTCTTATGTTACTTTAGCTTTTAGCTACTTTTAGCTTTCAGCTACTCTTTCTGTTTGAATACCATTTCTACCAAAAATTTATTTGCCTTTTTTGGACTTTCAGCTAGTGTTCAGCTTCTTTTAGCTGTAAGAGCTCAGTTCCAGCAGTCATTTACAGAAAACGCTGTTTCTCTCGTTGTTATTGCGTTTAAAATCCCTTCTGGTGGGCAAAGAAAACAAAACTCACTGCTCCTGTGCTACATTTAACAGAAATCAAGCAGTAATTGTGTCCAACTCACTTTGGTTCTTTTTCTAAACCGATCTCATCCTGCCTTCACTGCTTCACATCACTTTGATCTATTCTGGGAATAATTAAATTTAACCACGTTCCCAATAAAAGAAAGGCTGATGGCTCCTTTTGCCACGAAGGTCTTTCTTCCCTTTCTGTCACATTTACATTTTTGTCCTTTAAAGATCTCACCCAGTCCTTTCACTTCCCATATCTCTTTCTGTTTGATCTCATCTTCTCTTACTTTTCAATCCCTCCACAACCTGCGCCTCTCCAACACGTCTGCCTCCTCAGAATCCTTCAAATGATCCAATCTGTCTTACTTTTTTTTATGACCTCCTTCTACTTTCACATACTTCTCTATTATCTTAACATTTCATCATACTCCCAAAATTCTTCCTCTTTGAGAAACATTTCCACTTTCCACCATCATTCCTTTCCCTCTGAGCAGTCAATCCTCCTCAAAATCTTACTTGTGTTCATCCCATTTTTGTTTTATTTGGCTTTTAGGCTTCTCTTGCATATTTCTTTATTCACAACCCTGAATTGATTCTTGAATCTTTCCATGTTCTTCTCTTATTCTACTTCCTTCCTGTCTTTATTCCTCTTACGTTTCGTCCCTCTTCTTTCCACGGTAATTAGCATCTTTGATAATAAGCACACAGACTGTGGCAGCATGAAGTGGTACATCAATGTCCTACTTAACTGTCCTGTTTTTAGATCCAAGTCCTCCTATCTGGGACAGGGTTCAGTGGGAGGCTCAGTGGGTCTTTTAGTGTTCCCTGACTTTCTGAGAGTTTCATTAAAATTTGTGCTTAAGAAGCGTTCCTGACCTCAATCCTTTAGATTCCTTGAATCACTGAACATTTACTACCATAGAAGCTGGTAAATATTCATATTGGGGACATTTTGTGAATCACTTCATCACGCCTGGGCTGTCCTG
The DNA here is from genome assembly GCA_028566095.1 of Kryptolebias brasiliensis. Lineage (NCBI taxonomy): Eukaryota > Metazoa > Chordata > Actinopteri > Cyprinodontiformes > Rivulidae > Kryptolebias > Kryptolebias brasiliensis. The sequence goes on from JAOXNZ010000074.1 coordinate 18,393,150, forward strand.
ACCCCCCCAATCTGCTGCTTTGAATCATCTCATCGTTTATCTTCCAACCTTCAGGGCGGCTGAGCTGCAATGAATCAGCTCACACAAGAAAACGGGTGAAAAGCGGCCCAGACTGAGGGCGAAGAGACAAGCTGGCTCATGGGAACGACGGCGAGTCACTCTGTCAAACATGAGTAAGGACGAGGGGAACTCTAGGCAACGTGACATGCTTCCTGTCGAGCGCCGGATGCCATCTGCTCTCCCAACCACTCACTTCCTGCCGTTCATGTACGTGTTGTGCTCGTGAGCCTCACCCAGGCGGCTGCCGTTGCGCGGCATGGCCATGAAGGAGCCGAGGGTTCCGCCGATGACGCTGTGCGGCCGACGCAGCGGCGGCTTCTTGAAGGAGCCGGTGTACTGGTGCAGAAAGGAGTGCATGCTGTGGGAGGTGGGGGGCCGGCCGTTCCTCATGAAGGGCTCTGAAACACAGCAAAGCATTTGATGAAAGCTCTGATTCTATAAATCACACACAATCCAGGAGTATCTGCTGTGGTTACAGTTCACAAATTATGGAAAAGATTTATTTAAACCAACACAAACCTTTTCTCAGTTTAAGAAAAAAAAAAGAAAAGAACTAGAAGCACTCAGAGAGCGCAAACCTCCACCAGGGCCACACCGTGATTTAAACATAGTGCGATCCGGATCATAATCTGGATCAGCACCAGAATTGAATCCAACATTTCATCCAAATCTGTTCGTTAGTTTTTACCTGATCTTTGCTGACAGACAGAAAAACAAACACAGAAAAAACAGAACCTCCTCAGTGGAGGAAACAGAAGGGTCACATGTAGGAGCAGAGACAAGTTTTTAAACAAAGGGGTCACCTGGGACCTTGACCTTTGACCCCATGAGCCTTGAAAACAACGGTAATCATCCTTGACCCATGAGGTGTTCGGCTGTGGAGTTTAACATTCCTGTTATACAGCTGCAGAGTTAGAACATGGGCTGACCTTTGACCTTTGCCTGAATCAGCACCAAATTGTAATCTCTAATTTTGAGTAATCTTGTCCACAGACAGACAGATGCTACTGAAAATAGAACCTCCGAAGGGAATAAAAATCCACAGCAGTCTTTATGTTGTCTTCATACTTTTTGGCATATTTTGAAATCCTTTTCACATGGGTCAAAATGTGAATAAATTAAAGGCCTAGAACACCTTAAATGCAGATCACCTGCTGGCTTTCATGCCAGAGTTTTAGCCCCAGTTTACACAACTCTGCTTTTAAGTGAAACTGGAACAATTCTGTTGCGTTTTGGCCGTTCATCTACACAACAAAGTGGAAGATTTTCCAAACTCCCGGCATGGTTTATTGGGAAAACGCAATTTACGTGAAAGCGGAAGTGTTCGCACATGAGCACTCCGGTTGAAGTCAGTCGACATTTTCCTGAATCGTTTTAGATTTATAATTTAAAGTAACGTGTAGCAGCAACTCAACCTTATCCTCGGTCCAAACAAACGTTTGTGTATTCACCATTTGGGATGTGGCTAAGATCATCTAATCTTGAAAACAACGTTCTATGAGACGTCGTGCTTAAAATCCAAATCAGACGTTCATGTTTTAGGTCAGTTAGGATTCTGATAAATGCACGAATAATGAAAGAGAGACATTTATTTAAAGAATATTATGATAAACAATAATTATTGAAAAACTGGTACTCCAGCAGATTAAATCATAAACGTGGGGGCAGCTTACAAGACGTGTACGAAATAATGTGCACGGCCAAGAATAAAGTTTTTAAACCGTGCGCATGAAAACAAAATGTGTCCCTGTTCATCCATCCATCCATCCATTTTCTTTAACCGCTTCTCCATTCCGGGTCGCGGGGAGCCGGTGTCTATCTCCAGCAGT
>JAOXNZ010000074.1:18403017-18415561 GCA_028566095.1 Kryptolebias brasiliensis
GAGCCGAACAGAGGCTAACATGAGAAGAACAGAAGCTAAAAGGAGCAGAATGGAAGCTAACATGAGCAAAACAAAGACTAACATGAGCCGAACAGAGGCTAACAAGAGAACAACAGAAGCTAAAAGGAGCAGAATGGAGGCTAACATAAGCAAAACATACGCTAACATGAGCAGAAAAATAGTTAAAAGGAGCAGAACGGAGGCCAACATGAGAAGAAGAGAACCTAAAAGGAGCAGACAGGAGGCTAACATGAGCCGAACAGAGGCTAACATGAGAAGAACAGAAGCTAAAAGGAGCAGAATGGAAGCTAACATGAGCAAAACAAAGACTAACATGAGCCGAACAGAGGCTAACAAGAGAAGAACAGAAGCTAAAAGGAGCAGAATGGAAGCTAACATGAGCAAAACAAAGACTAACATGAGCCGAACAGAGGCTAACAAGAGAAGAACAGAAGCTAAAAGGAGCAGAATGGAGGCTAACATGAGCAGAGCAGAGGCTAACATGAGCAGAAAAATAGCTAAAAGGAGCAGAATGGAGGCTAACATAAGCAAAACAAACACTAACATGAGCAGAGCAGAGGCTAACATTAGCAGAACAGAAAACAAGCTAAAAGGAGTACAACAGAGGCTAAAAGGAGCAGTAAAAGTAGCAGATCAAAGGCTAACAGGAGCAAAAAACAAGCTAAAAGCTAACAGTAGTAGAATACAAGCTAAAAGATTAAAGAAGCAGGACAGTAGCTTCAATTATTAAAACAGATCCTAAAGCTAAAATCTGTGAAACGGCAACTAAAATAAGCAAAACTGTATCTAAGAGCTAAAACAATTAGAAGCTATTTATTTTGAAAAGTACAAAAGTCACAAAAAGCCGACTCACGGGTCAGATTAAGAAGTAAAAAGCTCAATTATAAAACTCTGACCCTGCACAGGCACTGGAATAAAAATTATTTTATTTTAAAAGTTTGTGATGGAAGCTTCCGAGTCAGAAACTACAAGTTGTGATTTTTTATTAAAGTTAAAACTCCTTAAAATGGTCATCATCGGCCTCCATGCTGCAGTTTCAGCTGAGTACAGTCACAAGTAAGTGTTTGTGCGACGGGCATCAGTGCTGCTGGCCAGTGCAGTGGGAGCTTTCCTCTCAAAGACTCTTTGTTTTGGTTGAGAAGGGAAAAAAAAAAGAAAAACAGCCGAGGAGCTTCAGCGTGACCGACCCGAGGGCCGAGCTGAAATAACCCCGAATGAGCGCCGAAGGAGGTCTGCAGGAGCCTCGATGAACGTGGACGGGAAGAAAAGGAGCGTTTTCTGTCAAATTCAGCGAGTTAAAATGACTTCACTGACGTTTATTAATGAAGTTATTAACTAAAACAATCAGAACAAAAGCTAAACTTAGCAAATTTAATACTAAAAGCTAATATTAGCAAAACATAAGCCGAAAAAGGAAATAAGCAACAAAAACAACACGAGAAACCAACACAGATTACCAACACAAACAAAAGCTATAAGCTAGAATCTATAAAACAAATACTAAAAGCTAAAATTTGCTAAAAAAACAAGAAGCTACAAATTAGAATAAGCTAAAAACTGAAAGCTAAAAGTTGAACACTTGCAAAGCTATTAGTAAAAAAAAGCTAAAAACTGAAATGAGCAAAGCAATTACTAAAATAAAATTAAAAATAGCAAAGCAAAAGCTAAAACTAGCAAAACAAAAGCTTGTTTATTTAAAGATGTTTTATTTCCTGCAAAACTTATTTTATTTATTTATTTTTATTTTGTTAAGACTGGGGGCTGCGTTGTGGAGGGAGGCAGGGTTGTTTGTTGTTATTAGTTTATTTAACATGTCAAATATTTTATAAAGAGATGATAAAAAAAAGCTAAAATGAGCAAAAGAGTACCGAAAAGCTTAAATTAGCTAAACAGTAGCTAAAAGCAAAAAAGGAGGATTCTAAAAAGCAAAGTTTCTTAAGGATTTGAAGAAATCTCAATAGATTTTTATGAGAAACAAAAGCTTTAAAGTTAAATACTTCAAAAAGTATAAGAGACAAAAGTCACAGCCGTAACGTCCCAAATGAGCTGAACGTTTTGATACCCTAATAGCTGAAATAGTTAGTCCAAAACCATCATAAACAGTAATCCATTCAAGTGAACACTGACTCAGCGTTTAGGAGACTTTCAGAGAAGTGAAACTGAGGAAAACAGAAAGTTTGATAAACAACCGAGGTGACGTGATGCTTCATTAAGACACTTCTGCCTGCCTGTTTGCATTATGTTGTACCATGTGACCAAGTCAGCAAATATTTGCTAAAATGGCAAAATATTAAAAAACGTAACACGCCCCCCATCTCTTTTAAATAGAAAAAAGGTAACTTGTCAGAACATTTAAATGGCTTTTTTCTTTCAGCGTGAATTTGTTCTGTAATAGGTTATAATAACTTGGTGACATAAGCAGCCTACTGCTGATGAGGAGGAGCTATGAGGTAGTGATAGTCGAGCTCAGCCTGCAGGAGGATGAAGAGTTGGACTCAGACCCGGTTCAGGAGGCCGGGCCCATCCAGCTGAGGGGAGGCCCTGGGGTAGACCCAGAACAGGAGGGCTTTTATGCCCCATCTGGCACCGGCATCCTCCAGGAAAGCCTGGAGATCTGCGTCATGGTGACCATGATCTCCCGGCTGCAACGCAGTAGCAAAACACAATGAAGCACAAAGTACTTCCTGTTCAGAAAACAGCTCGTTTCTGACCACACAACAACTAAAATAAGACTTACTGCTCCTACCAAGCAAAACAAAACAAACTAAAGACATGCAGGGCTGAAGGAAGAAGCTGGAACTGAGCTGTTAAATCTAAAAGAAGCAGAACACCAGCTGAAAGCTAAAAGAAGCATTTTTCTACTTTTTTTAAATACAAAAGTAAAAAAAAATGCTAGCTTAAAAGCTAGCATCCTCAATGAAAAGGATAACTTTTAGTTAAGGATAACTAAAAGTATCAAAAAGCTAGCTAGAAGCTTAAAAGTGGCAAAAGACTGGCTAAAAGCTAAAAGTAGCAAAATGGTAGCTAGATGCTAGAAGTAACAAAAGCTATCTAAAAGCAGCAAAACACCAGTTAAGTGTACTAAGTACCTTAGTACCTAAATGGTAACCAAATGTAGCAAAAAACCTACCGTGAAGCTAAAAGCAACAAAAACTAGTTCAAAGTGGCAAAAGGGTAACCAGAAGCTAAAGTAACAAAAGTCTAGCAGCTAAACACCAATTACAGGCAACAAAAAGGTAACTAAATGTACCAAAAGCTAGCTAGAAGCTACAAGTAGCCAAATGCTAGTTAAAAGCTAAAAGTACTAGTTTCAAAGCTACATTTAGCAAAAAACTAAATGTAGCAAAAGTCTAGTAAAAAGCTAAAAGCAACAAAACTTTAGCTTAAAGTGACAAAAAAGTATCAATGGCTAGCTAGAAGCTAAATGAAGCAAACACTGGCTAAAAGCTAAAGGTAGCTAAAGTAGCAAAATGCTAGCTGAAAGTAGCAAAATACTAGCTAAAGAGACCAGTTAAAAGCAGCAAAAGGGTAATTAAATGTATCAAAAGGCTAACTAGAAGCTAAAAGTACCTACGAGCTAACTAAAAACTAAAAGAAGCTAAATGCTAGCAGAAATCAAAACATAGCAGAATGCTAGATAAAAACTAAAAGCAGCAAAAACTAGTTAAAAGTGGCAAAAGGGGAACTAGCAGCTAAAAGCAGCAAAGCAGGAATTAAAAACTAGACGTAGCAAAAGACGACAGAAACAATGTTTTTGAAGGAATTGTTGAGATCTCTGTGTATTTCTATGGAGAAATATTTCTATATAAAGTAAAGTAAAATATTAGAAAATTATAAAAGTCATGCAGCCAAAATAGCAGAACAAATGCAGAAGTTAGATTGCAAATAATGTGCGAGAAAATAAAAAAAAACAGGAAAACAACCGCGTGAACGCTGAATCAGCGCTCACATCACAAACATTACATGATACAAAAAATAAGAGGAAGAGGATGAAGAGCACAGCTTGTTGGGTTTATCTGGGGCGAGATGTGACGAAGAAAGATAACGACGGAGTCAAGATGTTGCTTTCAGCTGAGAAGGCTGCAGCACCTTCAGTGCTGAATGTAAACACGGCCGCCCCGATCGCTCTGTTGCCACATGACAAAACGCAAACACAACGCCCGCAAGCCACATGACACACACACACACACACACACACACACAGGAAGGCTATGACTGCACGCCCAGATACTCCAGTGTCACCTGGTTGCAGCAAGAGGAGGTGGAGGCTTGAAAAGGACAAACACATTAGGTATATTATGTGTGTGAAGGTAAGCCTGAGGTCACACCGGAGGACTTTATTCCTAAACAGAGACGGCGTGCAGACCATCTGATCCTCTTATGAGTTCCTCACACAGCTTTAATCGGAGCACACACACTCACACACTGGCGAGAAGGACGCTGTGGTGCGATCCAGGTGATGTGCGCCCCAGTGTTTGTTTACGTGTTCGACAAACAGAGCTGAGAAAACAAAACGAAACAAAACAGGGCTTAAACGAGCCGCAATTTAAAGAGTGAGCCAGCCTCAAAGAGAAGAGAGGCAATTTACTAAAAGTAGCATTCACTGAAGGAATGCATATTGCCCGCTGCCTTGCATGCTCAAGTTTTAAATGGAGCATTTGTTGTGAATCACTCTCAGCTACTATGATACCAAATTTTAGCTCAATATCTGTAAAATCGGCTGAGTTATAGCCATTTTGTGTTGGTGAATGCCAGTTAGCTTAGAATTGGCTCCTAAAGTTAATGCCAAAGTTTCGGCGCATGTGTCCGGGATGACTCTCAGCTACTACAATACCAAATTTTGTAACTTTTGGCGTAGAGTCATTCATAAAACAATACTGGAGACCCAAACGGCTACACCTCTGTTGTCTCTCAACGTAAGATGAAATCTGCCAAAAACTCTGGCATGAAAGGCGGCGGGCGATATGCATTCCTTTAAAGAATGCCATATCTTTCATCAGGTTTTGGGTCTGGGTGATTCCAGCTGGGGTAACTTTTATTCTTAGTGTCCCCGAGCTGGAATGTGGCGTCCTCAGCTGTGTGTGTGTGTTTGAATCCAAACATCCAGACAGGAAGAACACACATTCTTGGATGCCACGTTCACCCAGCTGTGTGTACGTGTGCGACAAAGCGCGCCGGAAGCGTCTCATTAACTCTCGTTAATCTGATGTACGTTGAGACGGATAAACGCCGGAGAGGACGGGGCTGCGGCAGCAGAACACTGCGGCCCAAACGAGCAGAAACAAGTGGTTCCAAAGGAGAACAACACCTGTTATCTCAAAGTCACCGTTTTGATTTTTATTGTCTTTAAGAGCTTTGTCTCCTGAGGTCCTAAAATCCATCGAGACATTAAACGCATCCAGACCGTGTGCTTCGGAGCTTTAGAAACATTGTGTTTTTTTAAACCATCCAGACCGTGTGCTTCGGTGAGCTTCAGAAAGATTGTGTTTTTTTTAAACCATCCAGACAACTTGAGCTGATGGTCAAGTCGTATTTGTCTAGCTACAGAACGTTCATCACGTTACGCAGCAAATCACGGGTAGTTTCTTGTTCAGACGGGATGCAGGGATGTAAACAGCTCAAAGCATCCGTCACTCGAGCAATAAAAGCGTCTGTTGGATGTAGTGGACTGCAGGACATAACAGACAAATGACTGCACAGATAAAAACTACAGAGTCTGCGTGTGATCGGAGAGGAAGACTGCAGAACCTGCTGGAACAGCGATGGTGCAGATTTTACCTTCTGCAGGAGAGATAAGTAGCTGCAATGAGCAGAAGTATGTGCTGTCGATGACTCTCAGCTACTACCACACCAAAGTTTAGCTCAATGTCTGTAAAACTGACTGAGGCGGTTGGCTGTTGGCTGTGGCGGCCATCTTGAACCTGATTGGCTCCAAATGTTGTAAATGTACAACAATTGATTCTGTAAGCGTCAAACAAAATTCGTCCAGTAACCCATGAGATATTTTGCTAACAGACACACAGAAAAAACAAAAAACTTTATCATCCACCAAGGCCTTCTGCTGGAAAGGGATTTATGACAACAGGAATGTATTCTTCCTCCCTCGATCCGCTCCTCTTCTCTTGGTTTTACAGCTTTCCGTTATGCATCCTCTTTCTCACGCTCCAACACTTCCTCTTTTACGGGTCCACCTCCTTTCACCCTAAGGCCTTGAGGAACAGGTGTTCTTGGCCTGCAGTGATCTGTTGTGTGTGTGTGTGTGTGTGTGGATGTGGGTGTGTCTGTGTATTGTGCACATGTAAGCTACTACTGGTTGAGGTTCTTTCCTATCAGGAAGTCCCAGCTTGAAAAAAAATGGGTGCAGTGAGTTGAATAAATGCATTACATCAAAGATTTACAGCCGAAACAACGTTTATCACCTCTCTTTTTACCCGTGTCAGTGTGTTTATTTGTTTGTAGCGTAGGAAATAATGGCGTTATAATCTATTGTTTGACTTTCTCCTCTGTCATTTTATCATCTAACCCAGGTGTGGGCATCAGGGCCGGTGAGTCTATTGGATTGACCAAATACTACATTATTAGTGTTGTACTTGAGATATAATTATCTATGATTTTTCGCAACTCAAGCAGTTTTTTGCAGTATTGATATTGCACCTTCTGCATTAAAGCCTGCCTTTGGAAGAACTTCGGCTTCTATGAGGTTTAAGGGGAAAATGATGTGCACAATATGCAAGCTGTGTGCACGTTTCTACCTGAAGGAGGAGAAACGCTGCCAGTCGAAAGACATCCACGAGGGAACCTCCAGAAAGTCTAATTTCTTGAGTGTACTGCAGTAGATCAAATCATAAATGTGGGGGTGGCTGCCATGGTTGGTACAAAGTGGGCTGAGGAGGGCACTATATGGGTCTAGAATACAGTTTTGCAGGCCGTGCACATGAAAATAGGTGGGGACGTTCAAAACCCTTATTCTGAGGGGCCGACTAGCCTCCAACAGTTGCATTCCAGTGAGGCACCACCTTATGTTGCACCCTTTGGAGCCAAACATGATCATTCTATGTTGAAGATACTAACACAGCTGTTCCCAAACTTTACAACCAGACCAAAAACCAAGTGGTGGAAACCCTGAAGAAAACAGGTCAGATGGCACTAACATGTGATGCATCGCCACAGAATCTGATGCAACTTTGCTCAACATTTTGACTTTTTTTTATGTCCATTTAGTTCCCATGATCATGTTTGAATAAAACCTGTTTGATATTGCAGTGCTGAGCAAAATAATTTCTTCCTTTTAGGTCTGAAAGATTCTATGCCCAAGTGTGATTATAGATGCATGGATAATTGTTTTATATGCACATCACAGCCCTCTGAATGGTAACCGACTCGTGAGGCGCATAAAGATTTCCATTTCTAATCTACAACTGATTAACCCAATTCAACATGTCCGCCACAGCTAATTAATTTTAGCCAACACTAGAATGGCTGCAAAACCTAAATCCAAACCTAAACATCTAGCACGAGCACCGCAGGTGATGTGCATTTCTTCGAAGAATGCTAGGCCCTTAATTCATCCAACATCTTTGCTGACTTCCTAAAGAGCTGCTGTCCGTCTAAATGTCAGTTTAAGTGCACCGTGAGTTTCTGTGGTGAATCAGCGCGGCTGTGACGCCTCTCGACCCTCGAGCTGCGGCGCTGGTTGACTTACAGCAGAGCAGATTATCGTTGTGTTTGCAAACACCCTCGCAGGGCGGTCCTCGAATTGATCTGACCTCTCAGAAAATGATGAATGAGGCACTAGCTGCTGCTAACGCAGCACAAAGCCCAGTAAATTAGAGCAGTAATGGGACTCTTCAGTCACTGAAGACAGATTTCAGAGACAATTTAATATAAATGGGTAAATTAAACAGCAAATCTTTTCTTTCTGAGCGTCACAAGCGACTGCAGTTGAATTTTCTTGGTTTCCTGTGAATTTTCAGGGTTCTTTAGTAGCAGTGATTGTAGATAACGCCTGTCTGGGAGGCGATAATTAACCCCCCCGGGGGAAGAGAGCGGGGGAATTACAGGTTCCTTCTTCAAATAAAAAAAATAAAACAACTCATAAAAAGGAGGGAGAGGACAACGGGGACGGCGTTACACAATCTGTAGTCAAATCAATCACTTCACAAAGATTAGCAGACAAAATCTGACGCATGTTAAACCAGAAAAACTGCATTTTCTGAAATAATGGAGTCTGAGCGCCGAATTACTGCTGAGACTTGCTGCAGGAGCTGAAACTGAGTTGAGAGGAAAAGCTAAAAAAAAACAAACACTAGCAGGAAGCTAAAAAAGCAAATAGCTAGCAATAAGTTGCAAAATCCTAGTTAGACGTAACAAAAGCTTAGCTAAAAGTAGCAAAAGGGTGGCTAAAAGCTAAAGTAGCAAAGTGCTAGCTATAAGGCTATAGTATTTAAAGGCTACATAAAAGCTAAAAGTGACAAAAAGCTAACTAAAAGCTATAAGTATTAAAAGGCAGAAGTAAACAGACAAAAAAATGTAATAAATCCTGAATCAGGTTTTACATAATAAAAACTTGTAAAATGTAATTTCCTACAAAAATGAAGTGAATGCTTTAGTTTGTTGAAGAATGCGTTAACTTCATTTGTTTAAAGCTAAAACAAGCAGAACAGAAGCTATAATGAAGCTAAAAGCTAAATATAGTAAAACCGTAGCTAACGTTTGGTAAACTGTAGCTAAAACCTAAAATTTGGAAAACTGCAGAGCAAAGCTAAAGTTAGCAAAACCATAGCTAGAAGATCAAATTAGCAAGACAGTAGCTATAGCACCAGAAGACAAAAACAGACCAAGTATGCTTAAAGAAACTTTGAAGAAATGGAAGAGCTTTTAATGTCTTTCTTTAGTGTTTTTTTTATATAAATAAAGTCAAATAATTTAAGAAGTATAAAAGCTATAAATACTAAACGTCATGGTAAACTGTTCCCAATCCAGCCGATTGATTTGATCTATGAAAGCTATGAAGGAACTTTACAGGATAACAATAATGTGAATACTGGATGTCTGCAGATAGAATCCGTTTTTTTTTAATTAGGTGAGACGTGTTTCAAAATGTGTTTGAGAGAAACAGGCAGATGGTGAGGGTTGTATTCAGGAACAGACTGTCGTCTCCAGCTGACTGTCCTTGGCACCAACTCTGAACCACTTATAAGTGGGTTAGTGTTCACATAGAAGGTACCAAGAACATCTATATCTTATTATAGAACCAATTTGGACTTTTTTTTACCATTAGCAACTTTGAAAGCTGTAAAGTAAGTTTGTTTGCTAAGGCAGAGTTGCATTACGAGCAGATCAGAGGCAGAACATCTATATAAATCCTCACAGGAAGAAGGCGTCTCAGGCCCGGTTTGAAACCGGTACATCAGCAAGTCCAAACTCTGGTTCTGATCTGAACTGAAAGGCAAGTCAAGCTGGTCCAAACCCACATGGTATATTGCACTACACTGGAATGCACTGGTACGATGAAGTGAAGTGTATTGTTTACTACTGTTACTGGAGTGGCGTGGTGCGGCTCCTTTAAGAGTGCGCACAGAGAGAGAGTGCACGGAGTGAGACAGCCTGTGTGCGCAGAGGTAGGAGGTGGAAATCAGCTGTAAAAAGTTGAACTTCTAGCAGTATGTACAATGTAGGCTGCGGTAACAACAATAAACTATAAATATCTATTCATGTAAACCAGTGGTGTCCAATCCTGATCCTGGAGGGACGCCATCCTGCAGGTTTTAGATATTTCTTTGCTTTGACACATCTGGTTTGAATAACTGAGTGATTAACAGGCTTCTGCAGAACCCGAAGACCTGCTGAAGAGCAGGGAAACATCTAAAACCTGCAGGATGGTGGTCCTCCAGGACCAGGACTGAACACCTCAGGTGTAAATGTTAGCAGGTCAGCTAAAATCTAAAAGGAGTTCATATGACAAAGGAGAGACAGACCGTTTCCTCATCAGAAAGGCAGCAGAGAAGATATAGAGTTATCTGAACAAGCAAAGAAAAGAAATGTAGACTAAGGCTACGTTCACACAGCAGGAAAATGCAACCCAGTTCTGATTTGTTTTGCTCCAATGCGACACATATCGCATTTTTTAATGGAAGTGTGAACGTGACAAATCCATCCATCCATCCATTTTCTTTACCCGCTTCTCCATTCCGGGTCATTCCGGAGCCAGTGCCTATCTCCAGCAGTCACTGTGCGAGAGGCGGGGGACACCCTGGACAGGTCACAAGTCCATCACAGGGACACATAGAAACAAACAACTATTCACCCTCTCACTCTCACCTAGCGACAATCTTAAAAGTTACCAGTGAACCCAACATGCATGTTTTTGGTCTGTGGTAAGACACTGGAGTAACCGGAGTAAACCTACTTGTTCTCAGGGAGAACATGTAAACTCCACACAGAAAGGCTCCAGGTCGGGAAGCGAACCTGCAACCTTCTTGCCGGGTGGCGACAGCTCTAACCGCTGCTCCGCTGTGCCACCACGTGACGAATTGGATTCTTTCATATCCGACCCAGGTCTTTTCCGTATGTGGTACTGATTCGGATACATATCCAATGTTTTTCAAAGCGACCGCAGTGTGAACATTCATGGTGGATGAAAGGACGGAGGTCCCTCACGTCAAAGTCCCTCCACTCTTTGCTCCACCTCTGCACAAACGCAGCAGCCACAGCTCCAACAAAGCTTCTCATTAACATTTGTACTCTTTTTCTTCTCCGTCTTCTTTAATCTTTCACCAGTTGGATGTACAGTCGGCCCCGATTGGACAGCAACTTCAGACCATACACGCAGGCTAACACTCGCAGCGTCCATGTTTACCTCTGTAGAGTGACGTCATATCTTCTTCTGAGCACACTGGAGTCTGATTGCTTTTAAAATGTAACGTGAACAACAACGCAAACAAATCAGAATTGAGCATTTAGACCTGCAGTATGAACGTAGCCTTAGAGTTTTCAAAGACGACTGGATGAGGAATTATGAATTATTACGTCCTCACCACATATCTGAGTGTCTCTGCCGTAAATGCAGTAAAAAGCTCCTATCAGGGCTGATTGACAAATGAATATTAAAGTCAGTTACTACATCTGACAACGTCTTTGTGCCGAGGTTTAGGCAGCTCATTAAAGCAGACAGATCCATTTTTCACACCAGGTTTCTGTTTATTTTAAACTCTCAGGGCATCAATCCTTTTGATGCCTTTGAGTTCAGTTTTTTTATGTGTAAAAAAAAGGAGGCATTTTATTTTGTCAAGGCATGAAAAGTAATTAAGTTTAAATTAAAATATCTAATGAAGCTACAGCAGTTTTAAAGCTTTACTGTGGCCTATTTTAACACTAGTGTTTGAAAACACACTTTTTACACAACTATTTTTGTGAATCTTTATTATTTCTCAATATGAGAATAGAATTAGGGCTTATTATAAAATTTAGATTTGGCAGAAGTGACTTCATCCTGTTAGTGTGTCTCTCTGAAACAGACCAAGTTATTTACGGGAAAATTTATTATCTACTATTGACAGAAAGTCTGTAAACAAGCAAACAACTAATAAAAAAAGATCTTATATTAAGCTATTTACATTTACAAATAAATTAAATAATCTCCATCCGATTACACCAACTTTTAAAGCAGAAAACAACTTAAATTGTGTTTATTTTAAAGTTATAATAAAAAGACAGCAGAGTGAAACCCAATCTGAGGGCCTTGTTGTGAGTCTGTGATGAATATTTCAGCGTTTTCCCGTCAAACGACACCACTCAAGTCAGCGCTCGCCTCATGAGGGGAAAGTGAATTTATAAATGAGAAAAATTTAGGTTTTTTTTTACGTGTAACCTCTGTGTTTATTTATGCATGCGTGTCTTTAATCCCTGTCTCCTGCTGCTCCAACAACGCCACTGTCTAATCTCAGATTAGGCCAATCTCGTCGAACTCAATCCTCCAAACACAATCGCACACAACAAAGAACATGGCCGAAAGACTTCGACGGGCTGCCGTCCAACACAACACCAGAAAACACAGGAAAAAGGCAACATGTGTGCAGAAACATCCAAACACGTTTATCCTGAGAGACGCAACACCCCCCACCCAAACCCAAACACGGGATAACAACACACACAAATAAATAAGGTGTTTTATTCTCCATAAAATAAACAATTTGACGACATTACCAACATAATTTATTATTTAAAGCAGGAAAGACGCTGTGTGTTTGTGTTTGAGAGAAAGAAAAAGACAATGTGCTCCCAACAATTCACATTCCTGGAATGACTCACATAACTTTCTCATTGGTATTAGTGTGTGTGGCTGTGTGTGGGTGGGGGTGTGTGTGTGTGTGTGTGTGTGTGTGTGTGTGGGTGTTCATACGGCTCTGGATGAGCGTCAGGAGCGTCCCACTCTCACTGTACTCACACTAAAGCAGGGGTCCTCAATCCTGGTCCTGGAGGGCCACTATCCTGCATGTTTTAGTTGTTTCTCTGCTCTTCAGCA
>JAOXNZ010000074.1:18451709-18465784 GCA_028566095.1 Kryptolebias brasiliensis
TCTCGCACAGTGACTGCTGGAGATAGACACCGGCTCCCCGAGACCCGGAATGGAGAAGCGGGTAAAGAAAATGGATGGATGAATGGATGGATGGAAGATGTCTAATCATTTCAGAAGAAAAATAAAGGTTTTACATCATTACAAAGCCTGAGTGCTTTAAAAATAGTTATAACAACAATAAAGGAAGTTGTGTACAGGTGAAACACTAGGAGAACAAATCATTATTTGCAGTCATTTTAAAGATATTTAAACTAATGTTCACACAGTTACTAAATGTTTATTAACTTTTAGCCATCTTTTTGCTACTTTTAGATTTTAGTTAGCATTTTGCCTATTTCAGCTCCAAGCTAGCCATCTGCTAGTTTTAACTATCTCTTTGCAACTGCTAACTTTTAGCTAGTCTTTTCCTTCTTTTAGCTTTTAGCTAGCATTTTCTTTCTATTAGCTCTAAGTTAGTGTTTTGGTACTTTAAGCCTCTTGCTAGCATTTTGCTTCTTTTAGATTTATTCTAGCATTTCCCTTACTTTAGATTTAAGCTAGTGTTTTGCTACTTTTAGCTAGAATTTTCTTTATTTTAGCTTTAAGTTAGTGTTTTGCTACTTTTAGCTAGAATTTTCTTTATTTTAGCTTTAAGTTGGTGTTTTGCCACTTTTAGCCTCTTGCTAGCATTCTGCTTATTTTAACTTTAAACTAGTGTTTTAATACTTTTTGCCTCTTGATAGCATTTATTTTTCTTTCAGTTTCAAGCTAGCATTTCCCTTATTTTAGCTTTAAGTTGTTTTACTACTTTTAGCCTCTTGCTAGCATTCTGCTTCCTTTAGCTTTAAGCTTCTGTTTTGCTACTTTTAGCTTTAAGCTAGTGTTTTGTGTTTGTTCTGAAGGCTAATCTTTCTGGTTAATCTGGTTGAAACCAACAACAACCTTTTACTGTTTTCTTCCCCTTGAATTTATCATTATTCCTGCATTTTATCTCAAACAAGTTGTTTACAATGAGCAGCTGTCTCCTCAGCATCTGTTACAGATGCTGAATAACCAATGACTGTGGATCTGCTGTACCCTATAGGAGAACATATTCAGCTCAGACTGTCCACTCACCCCGTCGTTCCCATCTCTCTGCTTCATGGGGTTTGGGTTTAGGAGTCCTACGACCGTGCCCGCATCCCTCTTCCAGTGCTCCTTGTGGACTTCCCCGAACAGGAAAAGAGACACGAACACGTCCAGGTTGTGGAGGTCGTTCAGTTTCCAGATGCTGAAGGTTTTTCCCTGCAAAGAGGAAAAAGCTTCATCAGAAGCGTGAAAAGACTAGATGTCCTCTAAAGTTTAGACACGCCTTGACTTCTTTTGATATGGAGGAAGAGCTCTAATCCAAGAGTACGATCCCCCAAAAGACGGAGCTCCTGGTTTGTTTAGAAGCTGAATAATCAGCTGCTGTTTCTCTACCGATCGGAGCAGATTGGGCTCAACAGAAGGGATGTTAGAGACAAGAATTAGACTAAAGGGTTGTCGACAGGTGCTGAAGAAACAGACAGTAAGAGAAACATAAATGTTTTTTGTCAGAACAGTCTGTTGATGTGTACTACTGCCGCTAACAAATGCAGTAAAATAAACTGCAATTAAGGATAAGTGAGGATTTATAACAAGTGGAAAAAACATTACATTAGGTGCAATAGTTGTTTTTTTTGTTACAGATTTCAACTTCTCCCTGGAGTATAAATTCAATTCAATTCAGTTTATTTATATAGCACCAAGTCGCAACAAAAGCCGTCTCAGGTCTCTGTATAAAAACATCCACATACATCACAAAAAGCCAGATAGTAAAAGTTCTCTATTTAAGGAAACCAGCAGATTGAGTTGAATCTTCACTTCGTCTCAGTCTCCATCCTGAGCAGCACAGAGGCAACAGTGGAAAGAAAAAAACACTTTTAACAGGAAGAAAGCTCCACCAGAATCTGAACCAGGCTCAGGACGAGAGGCCATCTGCTTCGACCGGCTGGGGTTTAAGAGGACAGGAAAGAGACACAAACACAGAATGACTCGTTCAGGTGGAGTTTCTACTGAAGAAAGACAAAGAAAATCATGTTAATCATGTAAGACAGCAGCAGAGTGAGGACATGTGGACAGTTTATCCTCCAGCGGTCTAAGCCTAAAGTAGCAAAACTAAGGGAGAGCTCAGGAAACCCAAACCAACCCTAACTATAGGATTGATCAAAAAGGAAAGTCTTAAAAGTAGACAGGGTGTCTCACGGACAGAAACTGGAAGTTGGTTCCACAAGAGAGGAGCCTGAGAACTGAAAGCTCTGCCTCCTGTTCTACTTTTGGAAATCATATTGATTTATTCTGTCTTACAGAAACCTGGCTACAACAGGAGGATTTTGTTAGTATAAATGAAACGTCTCCTTCTGATTATCTAAATATTCATGTTCATAGAACAACAGGTGGAGGTGGAGGAGTAGCTGCTATTTTTCAGTCAGGATTATTAATTAATGCTAAACCAATTATTAGTCATAATTCTTTTGAGTCTTTGACCCTCAGAGCACAGAGACTTAGGAGAGAGCTCTGATGCTCACTAATCCACATTTAATGATTTTATTTCTGTGTTCTGGTAAAGTAATTCTGTTTATTTTATAAGATTTTTATGATTTAAAGAAAGAAAGATTTTTTTTTAAATTTGGGCTGTGGGCAAGCTGACACTGACACAATGGGGGTTTGAGTAACAGAGAAGAAGCAGCAGAGAGGTGCGGAGGACTACAGCTCTGCTTCCTGGACTGGACCCTGGGGTGTCGATAATTTGGATGACTAACAAAATCAGCTAAATTCTTAGAAAGAAGAGCGACTCCATCCAAAGTGGGACGGATGCCATCTCTCCGCATCAGACCAGGGCTCGGTCCCAATACTCAGACTACACCCTACGCCCCTCTATGAAGTGTGTACTCGGTCGAAGTGCACATAAGGGTTCATGTGCGCAGGTTACAAGCATGCAAAAATTGGAGAATTGGGACAGTACGGGTTACGTCATCGACTTGCACCTCTGCGTCCAACATGGCGGGAACCGGTCACTGTTTTGGCATTTTAAGAAGGTGCCAGCACGATTTTTAAAGTACAGTTGAGGTATTTTTGCTTTCCAAAGTCATTGCAGGAGATATTTGGCTGTTCAAATGTGTTCTGTTATGACTTGTTGAATATGGAGCAAAGTTTGATAGTATTCACACATGTACGCAAAGGGGGCGGGGCGAAAGACCACTCCGGAGAATTGGGACACACTACGCACTCAAACCCTTTAGCATGAACGCGCATTTGAAGGACACAAGGGAGGAAGTGCGAGTATTGGGACCAGGCCCAGGTTTTTCCCAAAAAGTACTCCAGTTATCTCTGTAGCCCACATTGTTTTCAAGACACCACCTGGACACCCAGTGGTTGAATGACGACATACAACTCAACATGTCATCGCTGGTCAGGTTTAGGAGGCCGCCAGCCGCCAGAGAAAACATCGGAGTCCAACATAGTTTTTGCAAACTTACACACCGAAGCAACATTAATTTTAGTGACCTTCGATTGGCGTAACCAGGTGTCATTACCGCTGACGTGAATAACAATCTTACCATATTTAACGTTAGTCTTACAAAAACAAATCATGAAAGTGTTGAAACATGACAACAGTCCAGCCTTCCAGTGATTCACTTACGCTGCTGTTGCTCTGAGGCGTGACTTTGTTCACCAGAACCGCAAACGTCACCCAGTCGCTGTCCTCCAGCTTCTCCCGCGTCAAACGCTCCGGCACCTGCGACAGCCGGATGAGGCGGCGGTCAGCCATCTTACGGTCCATCTCACAGGAGGAAACCAGCGGCTTCCTAAAAGAAAAAAAACACGCAGATTGCACTGAAGCACAAAAATAAAAAGGAAACAAGTTGTGTTACGATCATTTTGTTGGTCCGACCTGAGCCTCAGGCCTGAGTATTTCTCAACTGCCACATCTTTAGGAAGAGGAGGCTGAGCGGCAGGTTTAGACGGTCCTGCTGATGAAGATGGTGCACATCTGCTGTTGGAGGAAGATGGCGAGTGCCAACGGTCAGAGGCCTCTCCGGTGCTGTCTAATGGCTGGAAGGAGCTACCAATCCTTACCTCCACCAGTGGTTTTCTGTCCTCTAAAAGCAACAAAAAAAGCATTTGTAAAACTAAATATATACAAAACATGGTGGAAACCTTTGCAGTGATTGTCCAAAAAAAAATTCTGGCAAGTATTAAATAAAATGAGGCTTGTGACACTTTAAAGGAACTCGTTGCAAAGTATGAAATCAAACAAAAAGTTTATCCTGAACTTCATCAAATGGTGCAGTTTAAGAGTTTACTCCAGTAGTTTCCCAGAAAATCCTGAAATGTGGGTCCACACTTTATGTAAACAAAGCACTTGGCTGAATCAAACCATGTGGAAGCTCGAGTCGCGTGATCGACCTACATCAAGCTGTGTAACAAATATGGTGGAATCAGACAGGCGCAGAATATTGGAAAGGACGTTTAGGTGGAAATATAAGAGTGAATCTGCTGCTAAACGCCAAAGAAAGGAGAAAGAACAAGTCAGACAACTGTCAAGAATAAATATTGGGGATCGAGCAGGGCGGTGGGGCGACAGAGCTCGGCATTCAAACACACGGCTTTTGTGAAACTTCTTCTAGACCGGCAAGATTACCGCTTCAACCTAACCTATCGTTTTGTCTGCATACTTTACTCAACTAATCTGAGCATAAACACATATCAAAACTTCCATGGACATCACCAGTGCTCATCTATTATCAGTAGCTTCAGATGTTTCCGTAGATAAACAAACGCACATGTATGGCAGTTGGCATCCAGTCACACATTTTGCTTACAAATTTTGAATTTAAGGACACATTAACCACTGATGTGAGAGACTGAGATGGTTTGGACATGCGCAGAGGAGGGACAGTGGGTATATTAGTAGAAGGATGTTAGAGATGCAGCTGCCAGGAAAAAGACAAAGAGGAGACATATGGATGCAGTTAGAGAGGACATGGAGGTAGCTGGACTGAGGACAGAGGACAGAGAAGACAGAGTTAGATGGAAGAGGACTCACTGTGGAGACCCCTGAAAAGGGAACAGCTGAAAGAAGAAGAACCACTGATGTGAGAGAAAAACTGTGTGGATTTTGTTTCTGGCTTCATAAATTTTAATTGACCGGTCTTCATGACTTGAGTACCTTTGACTGGTGAAAGACTACCTGGTGGTGATGCTTTGGGTTTGTGAGCCACTCTTGGTTTGTGTTTGAATGAATCTGCGTTGCTGAGCTGAGAGGAGAAATCTGAGGACTCCTGGAGCTTCGAGCTTCCTCCTCTGACTGGAGCGGATGAAGACGATGAAGCTGCCAGGAAACAAGTGAAACAGAAACGCTTTAGATGTTGTGTTTAAGTGGAAAGGGTTAACTGGAAACAAAATGTTTACCTGCTTGTAGTTCGGTTGGAACTGGTTTGGATGCTGGCTGTCGGGTCGGCGCTGGTTTATTCCCAACCTTAGTGGCCGAAGTCATCTGGCTCACCTCCAGCTGCTGCTGCAATTTCTGCATCTGCTCCTGCATTCGCCTCAACTCCTCTAAAGACACAAGCGGCTGAGTGAAATTTCACTTTGATTTAACTAAATGTAGCCGAAAGGAGCAAGTGCTGGATCTCAAACCTTGCAAATCCTCTTTAGACCTGTCCAGGTGCTCAGAAGCCCCGCCCTCCTTTCCCTCTGAGGTTTCCTCCTCGTTTTCAAGATCATCGACATCACCGAAGAGATCTGACGCGACATCCTCTGCGGACACTTCCTTCTCCTCCTCGCCGGCCTCCTTATACTCTTCTTCTTCCTCGCCGTCCTCGTCGAACAGCCCATCCAAGTCGTCCACCTGCTCCTGATCGTCTCGTACTTCGCCGGGGTCCTCGCTCTCAGCCAGGAGCGCTGTCAAAATGTCCAGATCGTCCTCACCTGAGCGAAAGCGTTACACAGACACTGTTTTGACACCAGAAAGAACTGTTCTTTAATGTGTTTTAAATATGGTGATACTTACTGTCCATTTTACAGATGTGCTGAATTCAGACGGCCCTGTGCGTGTTGAGAAAGATAATAAAAGTTATTTATTATTGCAAACTATAAAACTTGGTGGGAAAATAGATGAAATCAAAGAAAATTCATTAAAATCTTGCAACATTATCTCTGGATATCTTCAAGTTTGAGAAAAAACAAAAGAGAAAAACAAAGCAAACTAAATGTGCAGCAGCTCCATTTAAAATGGAACTTTTAAATGACCCATTGATGACAGACATTTAGACATTTTTAATATTTATCATATATAAATAACTTATTCCGTACTTACCTCGGTTTAGCTCAGCTATTGTTTTCTTTGCTAGCTCTGACGCAACTATATTAACAAATCACGACAAACATTTTATATATGACTTGTGTATTTTATAATAAACGCCTCTCCGTACAAAATTCGCAGTTTTATTTAATAAAAAAATAACTTTTTAGGTCCGTAATGACGTGTTTTCACACTGAGAGGGAAATCTAAACTGGCGCTAAACGAAGGACCCCGCTGTGTTGTCAAAGCGCTGTTAGGTGTCCAACGATTTGCCTGAATAAAAACACATTGTTTTGTTTTTTTTAATTCAGGCAAAACGGCTAAATTATAATTATGAGTTAAATGCGTGTTATATAGAACAGATACCTCCTGCTTTACGGTTAATAGAGTATAAAACAAGGATGTCTAATTTATCCATTTATTTACAAATTGCAGCTGAAATACTTTCTATGAGCCCAATAAAATAAAATAAAATAAAAAAATACCCAAATGTATTTCCCATGTTATTTCATGCTGGATAAGACGTAATTAGCTCTATCTTTTAGATCAGTTCAATATTTTAACTATTCTTTAAATATTTTGTTTTGGATCACCACAGATCTTTATTTCCATTTTTCCATACTTAATCAAAAGGAGTCAGCTGAGGTGGTTCATCTGATTAGGATGCCTCCTGGATGGCCTCCCTTTGGAGGTTTTTCAGGAATGTCCCACTGGGAACAGACCAGAACTCTCTGAAGGGATTCTGGATCCTCTCAGGTCTGGGAACACCTTGGGATCCTCCAGGAGGAGCTGGAGAGCCACTGAGGACAGGGATGTCTGGCTTTCTCTCCTGGACCTTCTGCCCCTGTGACCCCACCACAGATAAGAGGCAGAAGATGGATGGATCTGTGTTTAAAGGTCTAACTGTTAGAGCTTCAGTTTGAAGAAACTTTTCCCAAATGATTTGTTTTTCTTTATTCGTGTAACAGATGAGCGAAGCAAACCCGGTATGCAGACTCATTCCTTTTGGAGTCAGTCCAGTTCAAGATGGCTGCCACAGCTAAGTGACCTTAGAAAACATGAATGACTGTAATTCATTCAGTTTTACGGATTCCATGCTAAAATCTGGTGTGGTAGTAGCTGAGACTCCAACCCAAGTTATACTCTGAGGACTAACTGATCGTGCAAGATCTGTTCCTAAAACAGCGCTGTCCATCTGTTAGCGAAATATCTCATTAACCACTGAACAGATTTTAATGAAACTTTAATGGAACTAGTTCAACACTCTGGCATAAAACGCAGTGGGTGATATGAATTCATTCATGGAAGGCTAGGCCTTTATTAATAATCTGTATTGAGCTTATGTGGAAATAAAACACTTGTTACGAGCATCACTTAGCGTTGCTCCACCAGCATCATGAGTTTGTGCTTCATGTCATCTGTTCATGTGTTACAGTGTTTTTTGCATGATTTTGTGTTTATGTTGGCATGTTTCTTTTACCTGCCATCATCATTCTGCACGTTTCTGTCTGCATGCTGCCGTCCTGTGTTCTGATTGGCTGAGACAGTAAGGTGGAATCTGCGGAGGTCCAGTCAGTGGGCTTGGGTGCAGGATCAGAGGGGACACAGGAAATAGTAGGAGCAGCAGCAGCAGCAGGGGAAGCGATGCTTCAGAAGAGCGAATCTGTGGAGGAGGGACAGGAGGAGGAGCCTGAAACTTCAAAGTAAGAAACTGACCAATGACGTGACTGGAATTGGATCGGGTCAGCGCTGGGTTCATCTGTCTGCTGTTGTGATGTGTTTACAGGGAACTCAGGCTTTTATTCCTTTTCTGTGTTCTTGTACTAGCTCCTCCCACATCCCTAAGTCCCTCCCACTGTAGTGATTGACATGTTGTGTCATGCCCCTCCTCCTCAGGAGATTGACAGGTGCATTTTTACCCCTCCTGTCTGAAAACTAACAGGTTTTGTTGTACTTTTTTTCTCCTGCAGGGTAGCGACAAACCCTGGCGCTCCTCTCACCAAGTCGTCGAGTGTCGGTGGGGAGATTTGCTCGTTGGGCAGAAACGACGACGACGATGACGACAAGAAGCGCCGCTCGAGCTTTGGAGCAAGAATGATGGGAATGGTTGGACTGGGGAAAAAGAGTCAGAGCGCCTCCCAGCTCAATCCAGAAGGTCAGTTCCAGTTCAACCACTAAAGCCCATGTGGTTTTTGGGACTGTAGATGCTGGTCTCTTGTCTGAACCACAAATGAACCAAAGTTTGTCCAACTCTACAGTAATACATTCTCACTTATTCTTCTCTTCTTATTCTTTCCTTCAACTCGTGCAGAGGAGGAGAAGAAGAAGAAGGTGGTCAGACTTCCTGTCCAGAGGAGTGTAGAAACTGGTTTGGCCATCGAGTTTAAATCTCGATTCACGCGTCAACCGAGTCGAGATCCAGATGCCGAGGACCCCAAACCCGGAGCGTACGAATTATTTCTATTTCTGCTTATGTTTTTCTTTTAAATTTGTCATTCTTTACTCCAGTCCCTCATCCGATCTTCTTCTAAGCACTGTTTATATGACGTTTCCACATTATTTTGATTGATTGATTGATTGATTGATTTAAATGGGGCAGTGCACATTAATGAACGTACAATGTTGTCGTAAATATACCGGATTTAGCAGAATGATAATTTCCATCCGTAGTCCCATAAAACAAATAACACAAGATACATACATTCATACAATTTCACACATAAAAATAATACAAGAAAAACTACGTATAAAATCAGAGAAACCTATTTTAAAAGGCTTGTATCAAAATGCCAAAATGTTTACAAAACTGTATCACAAAAATAACTAAAACATGAAATTCCTCAAAGGTACCTAACATTCAGTGATCACAGTGCTGATTACTAACCAACCATGCTTTAAGCTGCCCCTTAAAGGACAGATAGGTGGCGCTCTCACTAATGCTAACAGGCGGTGTGTTCCAGGACTTGCATCCTTTAATAGATAGAATATTCTGTGAGAACCAAGACTTTCTAAATTGAACCTCAAAGTCCCCCTGGACGTCGACCTAGTGCTATGTAAACCTGTTTTCTTATTAATAAAATCCTCTAGGGGTGGTGGGGCCTTACCCATTAAAGACTTATAAATAAGACAGTAATTTTTAAATAATTGGAAATAATTATTCTGTCTTTGTTGTTGTTATCACTTTATCTGTGTTCTCGGTGCTTCTTCTTGTTGGCTGTTTCCTGTTGTCGTAATATAAAATATTCTCCATTATTATTAACCTTTTTTCTGATTTCTTGTCAGTCTCATATTTCCAGGAGTAAAACTGGCATCAGATAAACAGTTCACTGGTTTCCTGGAGGGATTAGGTCCCGGCCAGCTGGCTGGACGGCAGACTTTGGCTACACCCCCCATGGGTAAGAATAATAATTTATACGTTGTTATTCCCTGTTCTTTATTCTTCTTTACAATTATGTTAGGATTTCTACATTTATACATTTATAAATTAAATCTTTAGAATATTTGCTTTTAACATCAGTGTTTGTGTTTATTCTTTTGTTTGAGAAGTATAGGTTTACATATTTGTATTTTAACATCATTTTCATTATATTTGAAATACATTGTTACACATCAATACTGTGATTTATGTATCAATTCTTAAATTTATATATATGCATTCAAACATGAATATTAGAATATTAGAGACAAAACAAAAGCAGCACAGGTCATCACATTTATTGTTAGATAGAAACTCAATAAGACGTCTGATTTCCCATCAGTAAGTTGATCTGATTGGCTCTCTGTTGATCAGGTGACATCCAGATCGGGATGGTGTACAGGAAGGAACGGCTGGACGTGGAGGTGATTCGAGCGCGAGGACTTGTTGGCAAACAGGGCAACAAAAACACTCCAGGTGAAAATATTTAAAATTAAATCTTACTGTAGTCTGACATCAAAACTATAACAAGCTTTACTGGGTTGTTACACTTTGAGATGTGTTTTTAAAGTTTCGGTTAAAAAAACGCAATGTTTCAGAAAAATAAACACATGGATTTAACTGAAAATACAAAAAATTCAGTAAAATGTATATAAAAGCTGTATTTTGTAAAATAAATTTTTAATGGATTTTAAATTTGATAATTATAAGAAAAAAAAACAAAAAAACTACACAATGTACTTCAAATTATTAAAGTTGAAAGAAAAAAAAAAAGCTTTTAAATAACTTTTTTAATAAATACAAAACTGAAAAGTCTTGGATGCAAATGTATTCATCCCTCAAAAGTCAGTACTGTACAGAGCCACCTTCTGCAGCAGTTCCAGCATTAAGTCGCTTTTGGTGCATATTTGTAATCTTGGTCCATCTAACGGCTATTTATTTTGTCCGTTCTTCATGACCAAACTGCTGCAGCTCCTTCAGGTTGGATGGGTGCTGCTTGTGTCAAACTATCTTCAAATCAAACCAGAGATTCTCAGTTGGATCAGGTTAAGGCTTTGACTGGACATTCAAAGACATTTAACTGGTTCTCTTTAAACCATTGTCCTCCTGATTCAGCAGTGTGTTCAGGCTCATTGTCCTGCTAGAAGGTGAACCTCTATCCCAGTCCCAGATCTCTGGAAGACTCCAACAAGTTCTTCTCAAGAACATCTC
Organism: Kryptolebias brasiliensis; assembly: GCA_028566095.1. Lineage (NCBI taxonomy): Eukaryota > Metazoa > Chordata > Actinopteri > Cyprinodontiformes > Rivulidae > Kryptolebias > Kryptolebias brasiliensis. The sequence continues at coordinate 18,462,683 of JAOXNZ010000074.1, forward strand.
TGTATTTTGCTCCATGCATCTTTCCTTTACTCTGACTAGTTTCCCAATCCATGCTGATGAAAAACATTGCTACAGCATGATGCTGCCACCACCATGCGGAGATGGTGTTCTCAGCATGATGAGAAGTGGTAGGTTTTCTTCAGACAGAGTTTTTTACAGTTTAATCTGACAACAGTACCTTCTTCCACATGTTTGTCAAGTCTCCAATATACCCCTTGGTAAATTCCAAATGGATTGCCTTATTTTTTTTTTCTTTAAAAACTTTTTTTTTCCTGTCCACTCTTACATGAAGCCCTGCCCTATGCAACATATAGTGGTCCTATGGACAGATCCTCCTATCTTTGCAGAAGAGCTGCCCAGCTCAATCAGGGTCACCTTTGGCCTCCTGGATGTTTTTCTCTGAATAATGCCCTCCTTTTTATTTTCGTTTTGAAATTTCACATGTTTTAAATTCTTGTGTTTTACTCTGTTCTTTTATCAGTATACAGCACACTGGCCAACAATGATGTTTTTGAAGTGCTTTATAAAGTAAGTTGTATTGTATTGTTTTGGTGGATGACCCTTTCTTGGCAGGTTTGCTGTGGTGGCATTTTTCACTTCTTTCCAAATAATGGATTTAATGGAGCTCTGTGGGATGCTCAGAGTTGATGAATTTTTTTTTTTTATAATCCAACCCTTATCTGTACTTTACCACAACTTTGCCTCTGACCCGTTTGGAGACTTCTTTAGGTTTCATGCTGTCTCTTTCTTGGTGGTAGATCTTACAACTTTGAGGTGTTGAACCAGTACTAATTCTGGATCAGAACAGGTGTATATATACCAAGATCATTTGACACTTAAATAAGATCCACCTTATTGTGGGCAATCCTATTGTCTGGTTCTCTCCGAGCTTCTTCTGGCCTCACCTCCTCTGTGTGTTAGATGTTTCACTATTCCTCTGCCTCCTTTAGTGATAATGGTCCATATAATAAATGTAGTCTTATGGTAGCTTTGGAGATGAAGTTGTCTGAATTGAAAGCTCAGCTCCGCACTGGTGAAGAGCCATAAGCTAGCCAGGTCCCCTTAGGCAGTGTGGAGCCACTGAGAGTAGCTCCTGTTATCGGTCCTCCAGCAGACCTCGAGCAGCCGGGACCCCAGGCTGACTGAGTGACAGTTCAGATTAAGCATAGTGCTACGGCTAAGCCATTTCAAACAGATTTTCCTCACTCAGCAACACACATGCTGGGAAGCAGACCCAGGTAATTACCAGCTCCATAGTCCGAAACGTGGCACTAGGAACTCCAGCAACCATCAAATGCATTCTGGGGGGCTAGTGCAGGCAATATAAAAATCTTACTTCACACTGCTAACTAAGGCTAAGGTTAAATACAGTAAGACTGTTATTCACGTCGCCGGTAATGACACCATTTTTATGTCAATTGATGGTCGCTAAAATTAATGTTGCTTTGTTTGTAACATCTCAAAAACTATGTTGGACTCGGAAGTTTTTACAGGTCCCCTTCCCAACCTGACCACCAGTGATAACATGTTTTGCTGCATGTCATCATTCAACCACTGACTGTCCTGAGGGTATCCTGAAAACAATGTGGGGTACATAGATAACTGGGGTGCATTTTGGGGAAAACCTGGTCTGATGCGGAGAGATGGTATCTATCTCACTTTAGGTGGAGCCGCTCTTCGTTTTAGAAATTTGGCCAATTTTGTTCATCATCCAAATTATTGACAACCCAGGCTCCAGTCCAGAAAGCAGAATTGAAGTCTTACACCTCTCTGCTGCTTCTCCTCTGTTACCCACCCAAACCCCCTTTGAAACAGTGACAGCTCATCCACAGTCTGACATCAAACATCAGCTCAAGAAAAATAAATAGTAAAAAATCGTGTAAAAAAAAAAAAAATAGACAGTTACTTTACCAGAACAGAAAAATACCATTAAATATGGATTATTGGTCATAAGATCTTTTTCATCTAAGTCATCTGTTAGTTAATGATGGGATAACTGATCATCACATTGATTTATTTTGTTTTACAGAAACATGGCTCCAACAGGAGGATTTTGTTAGTACAAACTCCTGCTAATTATTGAAATGTTCATGTTCCAAGAACAACAGGTCGAGGTGGAGTAGCTGCTATTTTTCAGTCAGGATTATTGATTAATGCTAAATAATTCATAATTCTTTTGAGTTGGTGACTATTAGGCTCTCATATCCAAAATGGAAATCAGAAAAAACAGTTGCTTGTTGTAACATATTCTCCACCCGGCTCTTACTCTCAGTTTTTGTCTGAATTCTCTGACTTTTTGTCTGACATATTATTGAATAGTGATAAAGTCATAATAGTAATATTCCTGTAGATGTTGAAAAGTGATCGCTTAAACATAGCCTTTAATATTTTTTATTTAGTAGACTCAATTGTTTTTGCCCAAAACGTCCACAAACCTACTCATTCTCTTCATCATACTCTTGATCTGGTTCTGACATATGGTATAGAGTGTAAGCACTTGATAATATAGCCTCACAATCCTGTTCTGTCTGATCATTTTTAATAACCTTTGAGTTTACATTGACTGACTACACAGCCACTGAGAGTAAATTTCATCATAGTAGATGTTTATCAGATAATGATTCCTTAGATAGATAACCATTACTAATTGTCTTTTTATAATGTATGTGAATGTTTCTGTACAGTGCCTTGAAATAATAATAAGTAAGTGCTACATGCTACATGCTATCATCATTGTATGTACCAATGACATATGACATACTCATCACATATGTGAGATACACAAAAGTGGATCAGCAGGCAGCTATTACAGCACCCAAGAGCAGTTAGGGATTAGGTCTTACATATAGACATGGTGGGGAATCGAACCCGCAACTTTCCCATCCTAAAATGGCTGCCCTACCACTGCCCAACAGTGCATACTTCTTACTTATAACAAAATTTAAACATCCATTTTAATTCCAGGTCAAAATGCAACAAAATTGAAAAAATACCAAGGGTGAAGGGACAATACTTTTGTAAATCTAAAAAAGGTTAAAAACAAAAGCAACTGGACTTCAATTTGTAGTTGAAGACGTTTTGCTTCTCATCCGAGGAGCTTTC
>JAOXNZ010000074.1:18518078-18542729 GCA_028566095.1 Kryptolebias brasiliensis
AAGCAAAGTTTAAATATTCAGTGGATGAAAAAACAAAGTGCTGCACAAAGAAAGAAAAGCCTGCAGCTACCGCTCTGCACAATCATAACATGAAGACTCTAAAAGCACTTCTCTTGGCCAGTTTCAACAAAAAAAAAAAGAAAAAAAAAAAGTCTGAGTGGTGCTTCAAGTACTGCAGCCGAGGCCAGCTGAACTGCAGAAATATGGCATTTCCTAGAACTAAAGGACAGAAAGTTCTTCTCCTTACTCGAGCTCCAGTTTCAGACAAAAACAGGATTTTAACGAGCCGATTGAGCCTTTTTACCTGCTGTGTTCGGGATTGATGCTGTTTTTTTCATGGAAATCAAATGAAAACAAATCAGAGATACCCCATGTTTTGTAATAATGTTCAGACGGGGAAGTTAAGTTCTGTCTGCCAGCTTTTCTGCCTCCTCTCTTTTCTCTGCTGGTGGTCGTATTAAATCCTACCTGTCTTTATTTCTTCGTCTTCTCCGGCCAATCAGAACCTCATTGGGCTGAATATCCGGGCCAAAAATCCAGCCGGAATGGGACCAGCTTTCCCGTCACCTGGTTCCAGTACAAGTTTTAAACCCAATGTAGTTCTTACCTTACTGCTGTATGTTCAAGTATTCATTTTTCTGACAGGTTAGTTGTAATTAGTTATTTCATGCCTAAAAGAAAGGGTCAGGTGACGTCATAGTTGTGCGTGGGGAAAGTAGGTGGGACTTAAAGCCACACATCACTTGTACTCAGATTCTGGTTCCAAAAATACAACATGGCAGCTCCTGTAAAACAGTTCCTGCTGCTGGCTTCAATTCCCAACAAGGAGGGAAGGCAGGGACAATCGGTCCTTTAGTAGAGTATGTCGATGGAGCAGACGCTCCAAACTGTAAACACAAGAAGTAAAAGGCGAGGACGGCGAATACAAAAGCAAAAACCAAATTCTTTTTGTGAACTGACGACGAAGTGGAACTTCTGCTTTTTGTCAGTTCAAATCCGTGGACATAATGGACTGGTTTAGGCCCGGTATCCAGTGAGAGTTCTCCTAATCATGATCAAAAGGTTCAGGGTTAATTTGTTGAAAATTATTTCTATTTCCCATGTTTTTTTAATGTTTACTGGCTATATATTGTAGTTTTTGTTTTTCCTGTAATGTTTGATTTAATGTTGACAGTAGAATAAGGGGATTAAAAACCTTTTGGCTGTAGATTTGGTGTAATAAAGGGGGTTTCTGTGCTCTATTCAAGGCAATGCAACCTTTTCTGCTCATTCAAGGAATACAGTTAATGAAGGTTTTGCTGTAGTGGAGCAACTGGCGTCTGCAACACAAATGCAAGCATGTAATCTGCAATTATTAGAGTTGTAAGATGGGTTACAGTTGGAACTATGAAATCGTTTTCAAAAGGTTGCGTTAAGGCTGTCGACAGGAGAACGCAACAATGGTGAGAAAGGATTTTCTCACTCTGGAATTAAGTTTAGAAAAATGCCGCTTAGGGGCTCCTAACATGTTTCTGTTTGGGTGCAAGGCTGAAACAATAAAACAACCAAAAACTAGAAGCACTCAGAAACACAAACGTCCATGAAGGCCACAGCGTGATCCGGATCATAATCTGGATCAGTACCAGAATTTAATTGATCGTTTTCTGCAACAACCCCAACATTTTCTAAACATTTCCTCCAAATCTGTTAATTAGTTTTTACCTGATCTTTGCTGACAGACAGACAAACAAACCAACGGACACAGCCAGAAACAAAATGGTCACATGTAGGAGCAGAGACAAGTTTTTAACAAAGGGGTCACCTGTGACCTATGACCCCATGAACCTTGAAATCAACAGGCATCTTTGACCCATGAGGTGTCCAGCTGTGCAGTTTGACATTCCTACATTACACTGTTGGACAGTTAGAGCACTGGGTCAACTGTGATGTTGACCTTTGACCGGATCAGCACTAAAAACTAATCCCTTGTTCCGTGTACCATGTTTGACGTTTCCTGAAAATTCCATGAAACTCCGTTCATAACTTTTTGAGGCAATCTTACGGACAGACGGTCGGCTTCAAACTGTTTTTTTTTTTATCGCAACTGGGTGGATTTTAATGAAACTCTTAAAGTAACCACTGGATGTACATTTAGAACTGATTAACTTCTGGAGTCAACTTGATTCAAGATGGCTGCCTCACCCAACTGATCAGGGAGTTTGTAGGTGAGTCGTTCACAACACGCTCTCTGAGTTTGACATCTTGTGATATTGCATGATATTTTTACGGTTTGACCAAGATTTCAGAAACTGTACAAACTCAATAAAAGATGACCTTAGTCTAAAACTCTGGCCTGAATGGCGGTGGCCGATAGGCATTCCTTCAAGAACTGCTAACCTTGTAATTTGAGGAGTTTTTAATGGTTAATTAAAATATTTTTCCTTGAAACATTTGCTAGTTGAAGCCTGAAAACAGTTTGAGCGTTTTCCTCCCTCATCGCTCGCTCTCCTTCCAGTTAACTCCAACAATAAGCTGACAGACGCTTGCTGCAGAGGTCAAAGGTCAAAGGTCTTGCCTGAACCTCTGCTACTCAGACGTGTGTCCCGTCATAAATTGTGGCGTCTCTTGTCCGACAGAAAGGACGGAGGTAGTTTAGCTTTACTAGCTGTTGTGAGGTCTTTGTTGTTTATTTGTTAAATGAGTCAACAGTAAAGAGCAATGAAGTGGCAGAAAACGATATGCTTTTGTTTTCTTTGCCTAATAAAACTTCCTAAATGATCTCTGGATAAAAATGAGCCTCAAATTTAAACAGAATAAACCTTAATACTGTTATAAATCCCTGTCTGTTACAGGATTAAAATGCTCTCAGGGTTTATTCTGGTTCTCTCTTTAGTTTATTGTTGTAATTTAGAGCGTTGCAGTTGGTTTGGTAACTTTCATTCTTCTTCTGTGGTTTTTGTTGTGCGCTCTCTGGAAGTCCATTCCTCCAGTCCTGCTGTAACCGGGACCAGGGAACCCCCCCCGCCTTGTGGGTCTTTGGGGAATCCTGCCTGGCTGTGGTCTGACCCAGCAGGAGTTAACTAAAAGCAGACTCATTTTTCTGCCTCGCTGCTGAGGATAGATGACCTCTGACCTCTGGGGGCACCTTCTGCTGCACAGGAAACTGATCACAGCTGTGGAGATCATCAGGAAGTCTTAAAGTCACGTAGATTGAAAGAGACGACAAACACTTTTGCTTTCAGCCCAATCTCAAAATCCATCCGAGTCAATAGTGTTGCAGAAAGTTTCTATTTATTTTAACACCCAAAATAAAGTGTTTAGATAGATTTTTATTGAGTTTATCACCTGCTGTTAAAGACAAAAAGCTGGTGATGATATTTTTGCCATCGTACTTCTATTAGCAAAATATGTCATTAATCAATGAACGGATTTTATTGAAACTCTCCAAGTAATGATTAAACGTAGGTCTAAAACTGATGCAGCCAGTTCAATTCAAGATGGCCACCACAGCTGCCTGACGTTAGGAAACACTAAAATGGCTGCACCTCTGTCAGTTTTAGATACTGAGCTAAATTTTGGTGTGGTAGTAGCTGAGAGCCATCCTCAGCACATACTTTGAGCACATGAGCTCTTTGTTTGAAACCTACAAGCGGAAGGCAATATGCTCATCTTTAAGGAATGCTAGTTTTTGTTGTAGTTTATCAGTTTTTAAAAGAAAAATCAAAAATACATCAGCTGAAAACAAGAAGTTTGCGTTATTTTAACCAACGGAAATCAGAGTTGTGATATTTTGACGCCACGGTGTGATTAAACACAATAAACCAGAATTATCTGTTAAATGCATGATTGCTGTTTCCAAACCCCCAAAAGGCGTAGATAAAACTACTTTAACTTCCTGTGCATACATAAAAATGATCCCAAAGGTTGCCATTTTTTTTGTTTATTGGCTCATCTGAGGACTGCAGGACTTGTTCTTGTTTCTGTTGACCTGATGTACCTCCGGTGGCTGTGGAGTTAAATGTTCACCGTGATGAAATCCAGCGACGGGCAGAGGGTAAGTATTGACGACGCTCCTGTTTGTTCCTGGATCAGCGTTGTTGCTTTCATGTAGGGAAGAGAAATTTGTTATTTTAAAAAAGTTTTTGGTTTTCCCTTCGGGATGGAGCTGGAGCAACTTTTAATGGGGTTTTATTTCCTTTGTGTTGCATAAAAGATAAAAAGTCTTTGTTTCCTCTTCGACATGCTGGTGTCAGAAGAGGAATGGTCCGTGGCATGTTTACCATTCATCTGAATCCAGCTGTTTTCATCTGCTTTGTGGTAAATAACCACTTTGGACTTCCTGTCAGTTTGGTCGCTCTTTGGTGTCGACCTCAAAACAGTTCATCCGTTATCTTTTCCAGAACAAAGAGCTCTGTGGATTATCAGCTCTCCAACTTTATAGAAATCCAATTCAACTCTGAAAGTTCATTAAATTATCTGTGAAGTGGTCATCAGCCTTGGACGATAAAGTTTGAGTCCACAAGTTCAGTCATGATTCGAGGTTTTCAGAACGAAGTGCCTCTTATTTACTGAGACAAACCAAGAAAAGTTAAATATCCCCAGTTTTTATCCAGTTAAACAGTTAAGGACAGGGACACCAAGTTACAGCTGTTTATCCATTTGGATAAAACAGAAGTAACTGATATGTCTTACTGAAAGATGAAGCAACTAGAAGGCTAAAAACTCATCCAGGTTATTTTAGAATAGAAAAACAAATTTCAGTCAAACTTTCTTTGGCAAAATGGGCAAAAACAACAATGATACTGAAAATTCAGACTCAGATCTTTCAAGCAAAGCCAGGAACAGTTTCTGAAAAGCTATATTTACTTTAAATATTGCATATTCTTAATAATTTTTACCTGAAGTTATGTACGGATTTTCATGAACTTTTCAGGAAACGTCAAACACGTTATAAGGAATAAGTGATTCGATTTTGGTGGTGATCCGGATTCAGGAATTACAGGATTCCAGGTGGACGGTGACCTTATGGCCTTGGCGGAGGTTTGCGCTCTCTTGGAGTTCTTCTAGTCTTTATTATTAGTTTTTTTTATTAGCAAAACTTTGTGGTTTGACAGTTTCTTCCCAAAAACAATGATCACAAGCAGCAGAGGTTTTGAATATTTGAATCCGGGAATAAAATCAGGTGATTTGGTTCTTGGTCATTTGAATCGAAGCTTTATAGGACAGAAAATGGCCCCTTTACACCCAAGATTTTCTTTTATTTGTGTTTTTTTTTTTTTAAATTGTAAATCAAGTCTAAGGCTTGAGCTAGAACACATAATTTAATGTCCTGTCTCTCCATGTGATTTAAAAAGCTTTCTCAATACCTCTTTGTACTTTTTATTGATTATCTGACACATTTCTTATCAGTTATGGGAACAAAAACAATTTAGACGTGTCTTTCTTTCCATTAAGTTTCTGTTCCAAGGTTGAAATCTGACCTTTCTCTACTTTTTTCAATGTTTTCCCCCCTGAAAGGTAATTTAAAACTCATGGTCACCTAGGCCTGTGGGTCCTTGCTGTGGTATTCGAAGCTCTGCTTTTATCAAACGTGTCTCACAAAATGTTTTTCTTGGTATTTTACTCAAGGTGGTAATTAAAGGTTATATTTTCAGCGCAGACGGGGGATTGTGTTTTGTAACGTATCACTTTTCAGCCTCGTTGCTGTGCCATTCAATATGGAGGAAATTGATTTAGTTTTAATTATGGATGAATGTGAAATATTTATGAAAAGAAACTGAATCAAGAGTTCTGGTTCAAGTCAAATGACTTATCTGTGTAAAAATCAATTTAAATAGAGATGGTCTGTGAATAAAAATCAGCTGAGGTATTTTTAGTCCAAAAGGTACAGCTGAGACTTTTACATTTACACCATTAAAGATAGAAATGTAAAACAAGGCCAACTGTCAGTAATCCCTGAAGTTTTCCTGTCCACATGAACCCTTAATTATTACAAATCCTCAATTAAACTACTTTAATTCACTTATTTGACTGTTTTTCAAAACAGATTTTACACTGAAGTGATCTGTTAGCATGCTAAATAGCTAACGGTAATTAGCACCAATTTAAATTCTACTTCATTCCAGCCTTTTACATCTATTTGCTTCCTCTCTGCTCTCTGTATTTAGATATCTTTATAAATACATTCAAATTACCAATAAAACACCCATAAAACCTTTTCATCTGTATCCTACTGCTAGAATCCAGCAAATTCCCAACAGAAACCAGGGTAGTATTACTAGTTTCAAACCTAAATAAATGTAATTAGTCAAAGTTTCTTTTTCCAGACTGACTCCAGTGTGTTTTAATCACTGTGTTTTAAATTTGTCTTTTCCTCTGCCTCTTGCACTACAGAAAATCAATACCACCTACTGGAAAGTTCTCCACTTGGGTAATTACATTTGTTTACCGCCCATTTATTCTTCTCCTCCTCCTATATATGAACACGAGCCCTGACGCCTCTTAAGCCGATAAAGTGTGAAGTCTGTATCATATTTCCTAACCTGGCACCAGTAATCTTCTTACCGTCCTGATTTGTCAAAGTATTATTCAGCTGCAGGTGGTGAAAATTCAGGAACAATGCCCAACCTCTCATGATGAAAGACGTTCTGCTATAGAGGACAGAAAATCACGGAGGTGCCTGGATTTTAAGAATAAGCTGCTGAATAAATTACCGTTTAAAAAAAAAAAAAAAAAAGGCCAAGTAGAGTTGTTTTCTCTTTCACTAGGAGATAAATTGTTTTGTTGCCAAGAAGGTTGAGCAACTACTGTACAGAAAATAAATCAACGTGAAAGCTGATTATGACCATCCGTCTGTTCTGTTCTGGCACGATGGATTAGTGGTTAGCACTGTTGCTTCACAGCAAGAAGGTTCTAGGTTCAAACCCCGGATTGGACTCAGAGTCTTCCTGTGTGGGTTTTCTCCGCGTACATCGGTTTCCTCCCACAGTCCAAAAACATGCATGTTAGGTTGCCTTCAGGCCTTAAAGAGATCTGTGATCTCAGTGGGATTTGCCTGGTTTAAATAAAAAGAAGTTAAATAGCAGCAGAGCGAGTTAAGTGTAGAAAAACACTGGAAATACAGCTCTGTTATTGCTCTATATGAAACAACAGCAGGCAAACGGATCCAAACGTAGGAGGAAAAGTTTGTTTAGCAAAGTAATCATATTAGTTTGGACAACTAGATTGTCTATTATGACCTCTGTCTTTTCCAAATTAAAGCAAAGCTACATTACCAACAGAACCCAGAACCAGATGGGCCAAGTTCTAGATGATTTAGATGTTTTAATGCTCTTCTTTGGTTACTGTCTGTAGTGTGAGTGTTTGATTACCAAAAGGCTTGTTGTTGTCATTCTGCAGTCCTTTTTTTGCACACGAACACTGAGCTTAGATCCACCTGACGGTAATCAAATTAGGATTTGTCGCCGTTGACGATTGTTTAAAACAGATAAATGAATCAATCAGAAGACCTCTAATGTTCAGTGTTGCGCAGGTATGATGGAGGCATGTGTAGGTGGTTTACCAAAATGCTGGGACAAGCTTAGTTACATGGTACTGTTAGTATATATCGAAAATAATAAGATTATTGGTGATTGACCAGTTGGATTTAGTACCAGTATGTTGTGATCCATGTGATCACAACATGCTGCGTCTGGATTCTGTTTGTTGCATACAATCAGTCCTCTTCCTCTTTGTTTTCCGACCCGTTCCTCTCGCAGCTATCTGAGGCATCGTAATAAAGAACACTGTTAAAGGAAACACCGCGGAGCTGCAATACATCACTGTCGCATTTTAAGGCTTTTCCCTCCAATTCACATGCTGTTCAGAGCTGTAAGAGTCCTCCCGGTGCAGATGAAAAGTGAGAAAGAGTCTCAGAATGTGGATCCACAGCAGAATTTTATCATGATCTGCTGCATGGATTTCCATAATGAAACTACAGGGAGAAAAATGATGTTGATACTCAGAAGAAGAGTTTGGCTTTAGTCTTTGTGTGTAGTCTGGTGTTGTGAACCAGGTCTTCAAAGACCTGCCATAAAAAAAAAAGAAACAAAACCTCAGGATCTGAATCGGATGCTGCGCAGACGCCACATTGTAATTATGTCCCAACAAATTCCTGTCTACAGAGAGGCATGTGTGTTTTTGTGAGTGGAAGGTGGTCGTTTTTGTGCAGCTGAGGTCTGTTTGGAGGTTTTCTGAGCTGCGTGTAACATCGTGTTTGGACGCTTGGCATTTGTGTGTGTGATGCAGGTGTGATATTTACACAGATGTTGATGTGTGTGTGTGTGTGCTCGCAGCTCATCTTTTCCACGCTCTTCTCGCCGCGTTTCTTGGCTCTGAATTGGATGTGAAAGGAAACTTCTGCCGGCGCAGACCTGTGCGGAGACTTTTCTGGATTAACCACGCAGTTTGAGCAGCAACACTGAGACTGTGGCGAGGAAAACACTTAGAGAAGATTAAAACAAGTGAGTTTGGAGTTAAACACTTTTTTGAGGAAACACCACTTTTGAGTAATCCTTAATTTAGGTACACAGTGATTATCACAACTTCCTGCCTAGGTTTGAGGAATAAATTTGATAGTTCAGCAGTTTTTCATCAATAATTGATTCACTGATGCCAAATATTAGCATTTTAATTTATAAAATTATGGCCTAGAACTGCTTGAAGGAGTACATATCGCCAACATTAAAAACACAGCAGAATTAAAACGGACCAGTTAAAAACAGTTGGAGCAGTTTGATAACCGGCAGCTTTTGGTAACAAGATGTGCATTTAGTCCCTAATCCTAGTTTTAAAGGAATCCATGCTCTGCTGGTGGTCCAATTTAAGATATCTCTGCAATTTTTTCTTTGAGTTCTTCAAAGACGGTTCATATTTGAGGAATGGCGTACGCTATCTGTCCAACTGACCGAAGATTACATCTCCTGGAGACTTTCGGAGGCAAGAGAGAACATTAATAAAGGAGGCAAATCACGTAATTCAGCCTTTTTATAAAGAAAAATGTACCAGTGTTCCAACCTGCAATTGTGCAAAGAACTAACATTCTCATAAAAGTTGCGATGAGTTACAAATCTGAAAGCTGTGTGATGCACCGAATTTAGTATTTTCTGCAAAGATAAATCATGCATGTATAAAAAACACTGTAGTCAGGTAATATTAGGGTAATATTAGTAAATCTTTGCTTCGCACTAAAAGGGGAACATTTGCTTCTAAAATAAAAACCCAACTTCACCCTGAGTTTTTTTTTCTCTTTCTTGTAAAACACTGAATATGATGTTTAAAAGACAAACGTTCTTCTAAAACGTAAAACAAATCCAAGATATTAGTAAACTGATACCCGTTTGATCAGATTTCCATTCCAAATTTTAAATAGTTTGGCTTATTTAACTGTACTTCCTGACTTTTATAACCCTAAAAGAGCGCTGAGATCCTCCAGCCGAATGCTCTTAGCGCAGCTGATTGCTAAATTAAAGCTAATTGGGTTTTTGTAGTGGCACCCCCAGATTCTGGAATAACCTGCTTGTTGACGTTCGTCTTTTAGAGTCTGTGCAATCTTTTAAATCCTGCCTGAAAACTCACTCTTTTACACCGGCTTTTAATTTGTGTTCTGTTTGGTAGGTAGCGTTGTTTCCATGTTTTAGTTTCTTTTTTAGCCTTTTTTTTATTGTGCTTGTTGGAGTTATTGGTGGTTTTCCTGTTTGTTTTTAACCTCCTTGTGAAGAACTTTGGTCAGCGTTGTTGTTTTTGAACGTGTTATGTAAACAAAATGGACGTTAACACAGCTTAGCAAGCTGACAAACATCATGTAGTTAAAGATGTTTTGCCTCCAGTCTGTGTGACGTTCCAAGCTTTAAACCTCTTGAGATGCTCCAATATGAAGCTGAATTCACATGCAGATTAATCTCACTACCCTCCCTCCTGAGGGTCATTATGGTTATTATTTTCCTGGCTGACAGACGGATGTTTTGGTCACATGCATGAAGGTGTGAGCTCGAAGAAAATTGACTGCTTCCCCACAGATGCATGAAAGCACCTCTTCAGGACCAGACTCAGCTGAACTCCTACACCTCAAGAATAAGGGACGCTCTTGAGGACCAAAATGTCCATATTTGGACCGAGAAGACAGATTGTTTAAAAGGGGGATGATAGAAGCCTTTTACATCTAATGACATAAACCAACTTTAAACAGAAGAGGTCTCAGATGTCAGCTTTCTAAAACCTACAATGGGGCATTAGGCCTGATACCCAGTCGGTTTCCCTCTAATTCACACCTCCATGCAGGTGACCAAAATAATAACCCTAATGACCCTCAGGAGGGAGAGGAGGGCGATTAATCTGCATGTGAGTTTAGCTGCAAAAGCTTGAAACTCCACACTCCCCCCGGATGGGAAGCAAAACATCTTTTACTACAGAATAGGAGTCCGGTTGCTTTGTTTTAGAAACTTTTAGGATCATCTTTCGTTTTCTTTGGTTTTGATTTTATTACAGCCAGTTTTGTGTCAGTTAGCCGTGGTGGCCATCAAGAATTGGATTGATTTTTAGAAGATAATCGGTTGTCGATGTTCATCCAACGATTGCTTTCTGAAAGTTTCATTTAAATCCCTCCAAAAGGTCTTGAGATATTCTGCTAACAGGCAAACACGGTTAACTCCAACAGATGAAGCAAATAAAAGTGTATAGGTTTAATTTTCTCTCGCTGAGTATCACATAAATTATTTTTTTTTAAAGACAGACTGTTAGTTTTGTTCTGGGTCAACTTGACCCGATACTTAATCAAAAGAATCAGCCAGCAGGGACTTCTCAGAGGATCGTTTCTTTTCTGGTAGCAGTGGGTGGCTTTAGTTTTCAGAAACTGATCTGAAAGTTATTAAACAAAATGTTGACTCTGGTAGCTTATTCTCTGCTTTAGCTCAGAAGTGTAGCAGTATGTTATAATCAAACATTGATAATGTTTGTTTTGCAACTTTTTAGTTTCATTTAATTTAATTTTTTTCCGCTTATTGCATTGATTCCTAACTTTTCAGGGACATGACATGTAATGATATTGGCTTCATTGACCCATAGGTCAGGTTTATTCCCATGTCTTCATTTAAAAGTAAGAAACAGAGGTAAATCTCAGCCAACATACGTGACCCATTCTGCAGGCTACAGCGCAAAAAACATGAATATGGGGGTTCCTTTTTCTTGCTATAATTAAGACTTATGTAAAAATTAGTCGTAATTTGCGTAAAAAAGTTTTGTAACAGGTCTGTATTTAAAAATCTTTTAATTCTAATTCTTTTAAATTTCATTTCATGCCAGGAAATACCTTCATATAATATTTGGTGTCATTGTAAGATTTGAATATAGGACTGGGATTCCCAATAATGTCACTCCAGACCAATAAAAATCCAGTTTTCTGTAAATCTGAGCTCTCGTAAACAAAACCATCTTGGTTCCAGGTGATAAATCATCAAATTTCAACCACCTACAGATCATTTTGAAGCTTCTGAGACAGAGAATTTTTAAATAACAACTCAATATTGAAAATTGTGACTCATTTCAGCACGGGTAACATTGTTTTTTTACGATATTTATATCAAGCGTTGCTGAAAACTACAAAACTTCTGGTTGGAAGTAAACTTTCTGTGTCCAAGTGGGAGAAAATGGGTTTAGGAAAAGTTAAAATGTAGGCTGATGAAGATCTGACCTCATCATTAAAATATCAGTCACCAAATAACTTCTCCAATCAGTCCAGTAGTGATGTAGTTGGTAACAGTAGGATGTAAGTGTGAGGATTGTTTTAGCATGCAGTGGTTTCCTTATGTTTCATCATTGTGTGCACATTGTGACGTTATTCTCACCTCCGCTCTTCGTTCCTCTCAGCTGTTCGGTGACGGCAGGCGAGGCTCGGCTGTCGTCTGCTCTCATCGCTGGCGTTTCTCAGATAAAAAGAGCCAGCTAAACCGATTTGCGCGGCTCCTCTCCCCCTACTGTACGAGCGTTTAGTTGATTTAAAAGACTCGAAGCGTAACAAACTGTGCATCATCCTGCAAATCACATCACTGCACTCAGCGGCTCACAGTAACCTGGTGGAGGTTTCACACGTTTAACTTAAACCTCTGTCTTCGTCCTCTGCTTGTTTTATTTCAGGGTGTTTTGTGCAGATTTTCGTTTCATGTTTACTTTCCTCTTGTGTGCCGACACACTTGTTGTCCCTATTTCTGTCAGCAGCAGTCATCTGATGCAGACGCCAATATCACAGGGGAGTGGTATTCCAAGAATGCAAACCTTAACTCCGTCTTTTATTGGATTTCCAGCCATCGGGGCATTTTTTCCCCCTCTCATTTTAACTCATAAGTAACTGAACACCGAGCTGGAAAGTGTTAATCTCATTGACATAAATTCAGTGTTTTTGCCACACCCTAACCATGACAGAAAAGCACAAATTATTATCAGAGCGTCAAAATTAAAAACTGGAAGCAGTTACAGTTTTTGTACACTCAAAAAAGATTTGAATCGAAAGGTAAAGTTCTTGATTTATTATGTTCCAAACCTCACCTGTGGTCATGAGGTTTGGATCATGACTGACAGAACGAGATCCTGGATCCAAGCGGCTGAAATGAGCTTCCTTCGTAGGGCAGCCGGCCTCAGCCTTAGAGATAAGGTGAGGAGCTCCATCATCATGCTCTTCTGGACCTGTTGACCACAGATAAGAGGTAGAAGAAGGATGGATGGAAATATTAGTTGTTTTTGTGTTTTGTTTGTTTCCTGTTATTGATCTATTGTTTAGGTGTTTGAAGCGTACAGATAATAAAATCTCACCGCTCTTCTCTCTTCATTGAGTTTATTTGTTGGTAAATAGGCTTAATGTTTAACATGAAAACATGTTTTTAAGCTCACAGAAAGCTGCAGAAGCAGTTCGTAGGAGCAGTTTTTTTTCCTACAACCTGAACAGCATCAATCTTTAGATGTTTTGCTCTGTCCTGACAAACCTGCTGTTGATACTATGCTGGTTTTGGGAGCACTTTAATGTCCATCACACTGGTTTTTAGCTTTAAATAATTGCAGACAAACTGATGAAAATGTAGTTTTTATTCAAACATAAAGTATGATTGTTAATACTCCCTGGTGATTGTTTATTTTTCAGTTTTCATCCTCATGAGGTCGAGCAGATGACTGTAATTAACACTGACAGCTCTGAGCGCTCCCAGCCTCCAGGATTATCTCAGGATAACATTAAGCTGTGAAGCTTTATGTTTCACATAACTTTCTCTTCCTTGTTCTCTGATGTAACCACACCCATAGAGATGATGAGGAAACTCTGTTTACACCACGTTAAAACTGGTTTAAAGGTTGTTCTTAAGGCCATCAGAAGGTGGTTTGTTTTGGATAAATATTGGCACTTAAGGTTTTTTTTTCTTTATCTTTTTGCAGTGAGATTATCATTTGTGTTCAAGGATTCACTTTGATTTCACAGATGGACTTTCAGGCTAATATTATGAACAGCTGCAACTCTTGAATTGATTTATTAAGTCTGAAGGATGCGATAGACAAAGTTGTGTTTTACCGCTGGGCAGATTGCTGTGTGATTTGAAAAATATCCAGTTAATTAACGAGCGATGGTGTCAAAGATCCTTCCAGCATCCTCGTCCATCTTTCAAATTCTTGACCTGACTCTGTAGAAAAAGGTGAAATGATCTTTTTGTGTTGTTGCATGAGCAGAAAGACAGAATGATGAGTTAAAACAGAGTTGTTGCATCACAAGAACAAATTCATCAATATTGTTGATCAGAAACTCGTTAGCTTTCAGCCAAATGTTGCAGCTCATTAAGGAGGATCATATATTGACTTTAAGCGATTTTAATCAACACGCAAATCCTTCTTTGGGCCAATAAATACATCAGTATGTTTACTTAAAATGATTCATGACTCATGAAACCCAAACCTCAGATATAAACCCAACTGCTGAGCTTCTGCAATGATAAAAACTGATTCTAGACTGTTTTAAATTGTCCTCCTGGGTAAAGTTTGTTTTTATAAAGTCTGTTTGGTGCACTTTTCTCACCATGATAAAGATTGCAAATAGAAAAATATTTCAAACCTTGGAATAACTATTGTTATCTCCTTTTGGAAAACAGCATTTTGCACATCCATTTTTCATATTTTCAGAGAAGCTTCTGGCTTTGCGTAAAAACTTATTCCGGCCTGTAGAAACGCTCGAAGAGAAACTCTGAAAGATGGGAATACGTGTTTAAAATCTCTTTATTTTACTTGACAAAAGAAATTAAAACTAAACGAACCTGAACAGAGTTGAAAATAGAATCATGAAGATGATGCAAGGAAGGAAAGAAGAGGATGAAGATGGGAAGAAGGGAGGGAAAAATGGGAAGTTGGAAAGATAAGAAGGAAATATGACAGAAGGGGAGGAAGGATGAAAAGATGAAAGAAACAAGGAATGAAAGAAAGAAGGGAAGGAAAAAGGAAGGATACAAATAAAGAGTTGGAAAGAAGGAATGGATAAATGGGAAATTGGAAAGAAATGTTG
Source organism: Kryptolebias brasiliensis (assembly GCA_028566095.1). Classification (NCBI taxonomy): domain Eukaryota; kingdom Metazoa; phylum Chordata; class Actinopteri; order Cyprinodontiformes; family Rivulidae; genus Kryptolebias; species Kryptolebias brasiliensis. The sequence continues at coordinate 18,532,621 of JAOXNZ010000074.1, forward strand.
GAAAAAAGACAAAAGGATCAGAAGGAAATAAGGAAAGAAGGGAATGAAAGAAATAAGTAGAGGAAAGTTGGGAAGACATTAAGGACAGAAGGGAAGGAAAGAAGAGGAGGAAATGGAAAAGGAAAGGTAAGACAAAAAGGAAAGGAAAAATGGGTAATTGGGGAAAAAGTTGCAAAGATGGGAAGGAAAGAAGGGAATGAAAAAGAAGGATGATTTGGACAGAAGGGAAGGAAACATGGAAAGGTAGAGAAGAAGAAGAAGAAGAAGAAGAGAAGGAGGGATCAGAAGACAAGAAAAATTAAATCAAAAGATAAAAATTAAAGAGGAAGGAAAGAAGAGGGAACTATAAACTGTTTTATTCTCTAAATTTCTAAAAACCCGTCAGTTTGCTGAATTTTAAATCGTTCTCAAGTTTTTCCATCCCTCCCCACCGACACGTGACGGATCCGAACCCTGATTGGAAGTCCGACTTTCCAGTCGATTAAACCCGATCTAACTGATGGATTTAAGCTCCGGTCGTCCCGTCGAGCCGTGGAGTCGAGTGTTCTGACTCGAGGCTGATTAGAAGAGGCTGCTGATGAGTCGGGTCCAGGTTTCACGGACCACTAGAGTCTGATTAGGTTGAGTCACAGCTGGAGGCTGAATGCTGAAGGTTTCCTGCGCCGAGCGCACTTTGAACCTGACTGGAAACATGAAGTCAAGCACCTCCTCCTCTTCATCATCATCTCGCTTCCTGTTTGTTTCTGACTGAAACTCTACAAGCCTTCATTCAAACAAGAGTTCAGATTTTTACAATTTCATTTGTTTGGGATATTTCTGGAAATTAGTTTTGGAGAATTCGAGCCAGCAAGATCAAATTGGCCTAATTTTAAATAAAAGAATAAATTTATTGTATAGAATAGTTCATTTTATACATTATTCACATTAGAGTTTGGCTCAGCACCTTTTTTGGATCGTTTTGTTTCTAAAATCCAGAAACATTTTTGTCAGAGTTGTGACCCAGTTAGAGCCCCACACCTAAATAATAATAAAATCAGCAATAAAATGAAGCCAAACTTAAATAACAAATATTCCTCCTTGTGTTTTTGTACAGGAAAGCGAGCAGCTTCATGTCATCGGAGCTCAACAGATCTGAAGACTGAACGGGTAGGAAAATGTATTTTGGCACCTTATTTAAATGGGAACTTTTCTTGTTTACCGTCTGCCTGGTGTTCACATCGTTCCAGGGCTTTCAGACAACAAAAAACAAAATGTTTAGAAATGCTGCTGACTTGGTTTCTGTTTGAAACTTCTCCAGAAACCAGAGCAAATGGAGAAAATACATTTTCTGTGATCTCACACATTCAGTCTGAATGCTGAGCACTGAGTGATTTGTTCAAGCTAAAAGGAGATCAACACTAGCTAAGAGCTAAAATGAGCAGAAGACGACAACAGTAGAGCCAGTTTGCTGGAGCTGATTTTAAAGAAAACAATGTTTTTGAAGGAACTGAAGAGAAATGTGTAAACTAGAAGCACTCAGAGAGCCAAACCTCCACCGAGGCCACAGATTAAAGAATAGTGCTATCCGGCTCATAATCTGGATCAGAACCAGAATTTAATCCATTGTTTTTCATCCAAATCTGTTCATTTTTTACTTGATCTTTGCTGACAGACAGACAGACAAACCAACGGACACAACCGGAAACAGAAGGGTCACATGTAGGAGCAGAGACCAGGTTTTAACAAAGGGGTCACCTGGGACCTTTGACCTTTGACCACATGAACCTTGAAATCAACAATGATCACCCTTAACCCATGAGGTGTCCAGCTGTGGAGTTTGACATTCCTACGTCACACTGTTTGAGAGTTAGAGCACTAGCTCAACTGTGATGTTGACCTTTGACCCCATGAACTTGAAATCAGTGGTGATCACTCTTGACACAAGAGGTGTCCAACTGTGGAGTTCAGACTTAGAGCATGGGCTGATCTGTGACCTTGTTCCCTTGTTCCTTGTACCATGTTTGACGTTTCCAGAACATTTCATGAATCTTGTCCACAGACAGACAGACAGACAGACCCTCCTTGGCAGAGGTAACAAAGGTAAATATTTTGAAAGGTATAAAAGCCAAAAATCGTAGCAGCCATCTCCTGAATGACCTGTACGTTTTGATATTTTAGTGGTTAAAATAGCTCAAAATTTGCAGAAGTTAGAATAGTTTAAAGCTTGGAACTCCACTCTACAGTTTTAAACTGTTAAAGAAGCGAAGCGTCTTCAGCTGCAGAACAGAAGTCCAGTTGCTTTTGTTTTGTTTATACTTCCTGGATTTGCCGTGTCCTGAATGACAGAGAACCCACACCAGCACATTTACTTTTTTATTTTTTTTTATCACGGTTTGCTTCACCGTGATGCCTTTAATTTTTTTTTTGCAAATGTCCACCAGATCCATTAGCAGCCCGTAGTTTTTGTGACCACAAATACGTCCATGAGCACAGGAGGAAAAACTGCATGTTTGTACAATTTATCAGTCAGGGACTACAAAGGCACACAAATGTATTTTCTTTCATTATAAAGCACACTATCGCCCTCTGTTGGACTGGAGTGTGAAGCTGTAGACTTGGGAGCATTGAAATGGAATCGCATGAAGAGAAAAATATTGAAGTTTTTAGCCAACAATATAACTCCGATTTTGAGTCCAAACGTTTAACTTGTGTGGCTTAACGTCTTATTGTCAGGATAGTACAGTATCTCCCTGAGCTACGACTTTTGGAGACCAGTTGGCGACTCCGAATTTCAAAAAATGGGCAAATTTTTCTTACTGAATTCTGAATGTTTACAACCAAGCATCCAGTGATCCATTCGGCAGCAATTAGAGCAGCTAGTTTCAGAAAATCACAGCCTGATTGTGTGTGCACGGCTTGCAAAACTGTATTCTTGGTTGTGCACCTTGTTTTGTCGCCCATCTTTGTGTTTTCTGAGCTCGAGACGCCCGTGACGACTGCAACTGTTACGAGAAAATGTGTCGCAGAGTTTTGTTTTGAACACGTTTAAAATTTAAACAACAAGACTGCTGCTGCCAGCTCTGCCAGATGCTGGCTTTACTGGTTAAAATGTGTTTCAAAGCAAAAACCATGCAGTTTTGCTTTGACTCTTTACTCTTTTAATTGGCATAATAAAGGATGTGCAGTTAGAATATTTACAATTCATCTTCTTTAGGAAGTCGTGTCAGATTTTACTCGCAGCAATAGAAATCTCTAGTACTCAGAGTTTTTCCTTGATCGATATCTAAGATGTCCTGTAAGACTAAAATATATTAAACCCAATTAGAAATGAACTTCTACAACCCAAGGATAATCGTCGTCGTTTCAGGCTTACAGTTATTGCAGAAAAGCTGCAAAAATGCTATTTTAGTAATGAAATGATCGGCATTCAGCTCTCCGTATGTCCTCCAACCTGATAAATACGTTGTGTTGAACGCTGTAACAGTTAAGACAAAACTCACGCAAGCTAACCAAGAACAACATCTTTCATAAATCTCTGCTAGATTGAACATTTTCACAAAGACCGAACGTAGGCGTCCAGTCGCCGCACACCCAGTTGTTTCTTTGACAGCCACAAGAATCACTCCCTCCGGGCAAATTTGCAGCACATGAAAAATTGAACCGAGCCCCGTGCAATCATGGAAGCCCAGTGATGAAATAAAACCATTTTCAGGTGAATCTAAAGGGTATTTGTACTCTTGTTTACTGACTCCAAATGATTAAACTCAGCCCAAACTGGAGCAACAATCCCCTGTTTTTATAAATAAATAAAGAAGCTGTGATTCCCTTTGATTTGATAAGCAATTCTCATTTGTTTTTAGTGCTTTTAGTAAAATGAACAGCCTTGTTGGTTCTGCCAAACAAACTGGGATGATTGAAACTTTCTGCCCTAATTAAACCTTTAAGGACGCTGCAGTATGTAAACCATATTACTATTCTTCGGTTTGCATATCCTACCACAAATAAATCAAAGAACAAAAGGAAAAACAGTCAAAATATACATCAAAACATGCGTCTCGATCAGCAGTAGTGTGCTATGAATTTTGGTGCAGATGGGTTGTACGCTGTGGACAAAATGAGCAAAAAACTGAAAAACTTCCCAATGACAATAATGGGATTTTGGAAAAAAACATTTAAATAAGTAAAGAGTAAAATAAGTGCTTCGTATCTGAACTTAAAATTCACACCATATTTTATAACCATTTAGATTAAATGGAAATGGTTTAAAACTATTACATGGTGTTGGAATTGTTCTTTTTCTTATTTGTTGTTTTGTTGGCAACTTGTTGTTTTTTTTTCACAGGAAGTCCAGCGTTGAGCTGCTCTGTGGCTTTCCAACATGGCGGCGCCCGTAAAACTGTATGTCGCGGTGTCAGCTCTTATGGTTGCGGAGTTGTTTTCCTGTCGATGTTCCGCTCATAAAGCTGCGAAGTCGCTCACGTTTCACTTCTGAGAAGGAGTCGGCTGAAGCGATGAGCTAATGTTCGCTCTGTTTTCATGCCACTCTTTTAATGTTGGGTCGATTTTCTTGCCCCATTCAGTTATTTGTCAGCAAACTTCTTCACCTCAGTTTTCTGTAATGCCCCTCCTTACAGGTTGCAGCAGCCTGAATACAGTCTAGTTCACTGTAAAATGTGAAAAACCTAGATATTCATTAGATGAATTGTGCATATTAACAGTTTCCGTGACGTTCTGCATTTTAGAGTAAACGTCACTTTTTTTTCTTTAATCAGTGTCTTTTTCCTGCTACTCTTCATGAAGCTCTGCTCTGTGCAGCTTCTAGTGGTCCAATGGACATATCCTCCCATCTCTGCAGCAGAGCTGCTCCATCAGGGTTATCCTTGGCCTCCTGGATGTTGTCCTGTTGTGGCATCTCAGTGTAAACGTCACTTTTAACATCCAATTTTGCAATTCCATTGTGGAAACCACTGGACCTTTCATTAGAAACATTGATTAAAGTTTATACAGGTCACTGAAAGTAGGACTTTACATGACTGAACTGGCGTTTGGAGATCTCTAATGGTTTTTACCACAGAATGTTCAACTTATTATGTGATAATGTCACACTGGCTTAAGAGCTGTCTAAACTTTTTTAAGATTTTTCCAAACTTTGCACTTCTTGTACAGTTTATACGTCAAAACGTAGGTATTTTGTCTTCTTTCACCAAAAGTGCAGAGTGTGCACACCCAAACACCCACTGACTTCCATTGTATCTGAGCTCAGATTTTTCCCATCTTAACAGGAAGTTATGATTGTTTAACTTGTGATATCTCCTACATAAAACACTGTAACCACATAAATACTGACGTGACGACCGGTAGCTTCTGCTCTTCACAGCTCAGGAAATTTTTTTAAAAACGTCTTATAGTTTTCATGCTGTCACGGTTTATTTGAGGCTTACTTTATTGGCTGTTTTTGTCTGCCTGTCTTTTAAAGGGTGCTGCCAGGGAGTGACAGATGCAGGTGTGTCGTTACCATGGTGATCCTAATGAGCCACTTGCAGCAGATTTAACGTTTCTTTTGATCTTGGATGTTTTTACTCTTCTGCAGTTTATACATCAAAATTTCAGCATTTTGTTGGCTTAGATTATTGCAAAAGGAAGTCCAACGTTCGTTTGGGGCTTCAGAGAAGCATCGGTACCATTCAAGCATTTTGTTAGAAAATTTCTAGTTTCTTGCTAATATTAAGCGTATATATTTGAGCGCATGTCTTGTTTGCGTGCAGGTTTTTATAGAAATCACCCTTTCCAGCTGCAGCTCCCCTCTGAGACGTGCAGACGCCCACACGGAAACCAAAACCCAAACATTCTGGACTTCCTTCGACACGAGATCTTTCCTGTCCAACACACGTTTGATGACAAACACGTGTGACAATCAGTTTTATCAAAACAATCAGATCTGTTTTGTTTTTAGTTGCATCGGAAAAAGGCATTTATTGTCTTTTAAGTCATATTCATAATAAATGCTATTGTAGTCTTGTAGTCTATAAATGATTCGTTAAAAATGGAAGCACACCTGTTTATGATTGTAATCATAAACCAACATCTGATCTAAACGTTTCTTTTTACTTTGGAGCTTCAGTTCAAACCTCCGGCTGCACTTAAGATCTTTTAAAACCAACGAACGAACACAGATTTAAAGATCCACACAAACGACTTGACCTATAAATGCTTCTGATGGTTTTAACCTTAGTAGATATAAAATATAAAAAGAAATATACAAATAACTGTATTCAAATGGCTCAAATAAAAAAACTAATTCTTTAAACAGAAGACTTAAAATCACTATAAATATGTTCAGAACCCTGTTAAAATATAAATAAACAACTTATTCAACTAAAGATTGTTTGTGTTAAACATCCACAGAGTTCCATGAATAGTTTATGATTACAGCTGAACTACTTCTTGTCTCAAAGCATTTATCAGTCCTGCCTTCCTGTTTTTTTTTTTGTTTGTTTTTTTTAAACCATCCTTAAGGCCTCCCATGTGTGTTTACACATAAAGAGAAATAATGTGTGTTATAGAGGCCATATAATAAGAAAGCAGCTCTGCAGAGGGAAGTTGACACAGCAACTTCAGCCTAATGAAACTTTTATATGATGTTACCAACATAAAGAAAAAGACCTTTGTTTGAGTTCAGGAATTTATCAATAAAACATCAGTGGACCAACAGCTCTGTGAGGCGGCAACACTCATTAACACGACAGAAAATGGCAACAAAAACGCCGCTGGATGCTTTAAAACTAAAGAACCTTTCATTTCTTATCACTAGAAAGATTAAAAACAGATGATTATCTCTGCAGTGGCAGCAGAAAATAAAACAAATGTTTGTTTCTATGTAGACGTAAGTCTTTAGTTCAATCTAGGGTTTTATATATCTTTGCTCTGTGGCCGATACGTTGCATTGTCTTTCATGTCATGAAACCGCCAATGATTCGCTTCGTTAAATTAATTTACCATTAACCTAAACAACATTTATTGCTTTATTAAAGACACATGAGCATCAAAAACTGTTGTACTATTCAGCTTTTAATTACAATATGATTTCTGTAATAATTACGATATAAACCATGCCTTATTCATTCGATTTAAGCTTTAATCACAATATGATCCCAGCTTTATTCGCAATTCAATCCCAACTTTAATCACAATACGATCCAAGCTTTACTCGCGATACGATTCAAGCTTTGCTAACAATTCGATTTAAGCTTTAATCACGATACGATGCAAGCTTTAATCACGATACGATGCAAGCTTTAATCATGATACGGTCCAAGCTTTAATCCTGATACAATTTAAGCTTTAATCACGATACGATCCAAGCTTTAATCGTGATACGATCCAAGCTTTAATCACGATACTATTCAAGCTTTAATCCCGATATGATCCAAGCTTTAATCGCGATACGACCCAAGCTTTCATCGCGATACGATTCAAGCTTTAATCGCGATACTATTCAAGCTTTGCTCACAATTCGATTCAAGCTTTAATCATGTTAGGACTTGGCCTTTAAGCACGATACAAGTCAACTGTTAGTTGTGATGGGATTCCACCTTTAGTTGCTATATGACTTGACTTTTAGTGGCGACTTTGTGATGCAATTTAGCCTGCAATGGCCTTTTAATCGCAATAAGAGTCGGTCTTTGGTCTCTATATGATTCGGGCTTTCATCACAATGTGATTGAACCTTTAATTTCTATGATTTGGCCTTCGATCATCTACAACTAATTAACTTTAGAAGCCATTCAAGATGGCCGCCACACTAATTGACCTAAGCAAACACAAAAATAGCTATAAAGTAGAAACTATCACAGATATTGAGCTAAACTTTTGTGTGGCAGTAGCTGAGGGTCAACACAGTTATTTAATAGTAATAAAATTACAGAATTCATTAGCATTATGCTCCTTTTACCGTTAGAAGGTATATTGCTACCAAAATATGTACTGGAAAAAAGATAAAATCTAAAAAAAAAAGCTTTTTAAAATCTGTGTAAAGAAAGAAAATCTTAACTTTTCAAGAAAAAGAAAAGAAAAAGCCAAAAGGTGATGGCTGGTGTCGCATATTAAGAGAGAATACCTCATTAAAGCTCGATCTAAATCTCTAAGATCTTGTGTGTTTGGCATTGACTTCAAACCTGTAGGGAAATACACGTTTTTTTTGTCATTTTCTATTAATTTTCAAGCCAACGACTGTTTGATTTTCCTCGCAAATTGTTGCATCTTTCATAGCTGTCGTGCCCGACAGCAGCCCCCTCTTCATTAGGACCTAATATATGTTGAATATAGTTTGAATATTGTATTGTAATATGTATTATTCAGAATTCCAGTGAATATTGTATGAAGAGGCTGTATTTGCATTCAGAGGCGGTAATGCTGGAACTGACATGTAGGGAATAAATTTATCAATAATTACATGCAAAAGACAAAAGCATGAAAACGAAAATGCTGACCAAAAAAACGCAGGGAAATAAGGGACGGGATGCATACAGATTGATACTGAATTAAAGCGATCAGCTTCTGACGACGTCTTGATTGTCTTTGTGAGCGTTTGAAGGCTTCGCCTCATCAGTAAATGTGCTGATGCATGTCTCCAACTGGGGGTGAGGGGAAAAAAAAAAGTGATCTCTGATTCTTATCCCACCTCCTTTTATTGTATCCCAGGCTTCAGATGGGAACTGCACGAGATGAGAGAATCAGTTTGTATTGAACACGGTTGAATGCAGTGCTGATGAAAGCTTATGCTGATAATAGCTTTTTCATTATGTCCTTAGCCAGGCTTGGCATTTCATTTTCTCTTGCAGACAGGGAGAGAAGTTGGAGTTTCCACTGCCTCCACTGCAGCCGAAGCTTGTCTTTTGATTGGATTGTGTGTTTGGAATATAATTTCTTATATTGCGTTTCTGCTTGATTAAACTTTTAGGAGTTGTTTTACACATGAAAATTGATGTCTCCCATTAATCCAAATCAGACCAAAGCTGAGTTTTAGCCGGTTTTCATCCCTTCCTGTCTTCTGCATCAGTCTCTGTCAACACATCCTTAAATCTCTACTTTTTTAGCATACTTTAGCATAAAATATGCAGCGTCTTTCATCTGCAGTCCAACTCAGTTTCGCCGCTCTTATGTTGATAAACACACTCTTGATCCAGTTTCTGGTTCTAGTGCAGCCAAGACCAGTCCCTATCTTGTCTTTAAACCAAAATTTGAATTGGTAATGTCAAAACCTATGAATGTAGCAACAACAAACCACTTTATTTATCGTTTGATTCTCTGTGTGTTCAGTTTGTTGTGTGAATCTGGATTCAGCGACCAGTTTTCCTTTTATTTTTAAATTTTTCATACTTAATTTGCAATCTAACTACTTCTGCAAACTTTGTGCTATTTTAGCCATTTGTATATCAAAACATTCAGCTCATTCAGGAGATGGCTGCTGTGACTTTTGATTTTCGTAGCTTTTAAACTTTTTAAAATATTTAAATTTATGTGCAAATATTTCCCCCCTAGAATTGTATTGGCATCTTTTTAATTCCTTCAAAAACATTATTTCTGAAATCCGCTTCAGCAAACAGCCTTTACTTGTCTTCCTATTTTGCTTTTAGCTAACATTTTTTTTTATTTTAGCTAGCGTTTTGCTAGGTTACAAATTCAGCAGCAGAACGGGAGCTAAAAGTTAAAAGTATCAGTAGCTAATTAAAAGGTGAGGAATGGTAGCCAAGAGCAAAAACGTAGCAAAGCAGAAGCCAACAGTTAGAAGTAGCGGAACAGTAGCCAAGAGCTAAAAGTAGCGGAACGGTAGCCAGAAGCTAAAAGTAGCGGAATGGTAGCCAAGAGCTAAAAGTAGCAGAACGGTAGTCAAGAGCTACAGGTAGCGGAACGATAGCCAAGAGCTAAAAGTAGCAGAACGATAGCCAAGAGCTAAAGGTAACTGAACGGTAGCCAAGAGTTACAGGTAACTGAATGGTAGCCAACAGCTTAAAGTAGCAGAACGATAGCCAAGAGCTACAGGTAGCGGAACGGTAGCCAAGAGCTACAGGTAGCGGAACGGTAGCCAAGAGCTACAGGTAGCGGAACGGTAGCCAAGAGCTACAGGTAGC
>JAOXNZ010000074.1:18546222-18556821 GCA_028566095.1 Kryptolebias brasiliensis
TGTTTGTTTCGACGTCTCAATTTTGCTGTAGAGAGATTCAGTTCCAGTTCTGATGAGCAGGATCGGGTCGAACATCCAACCAATCAGATTCTGCTCATTTGGTCAAATCGCTTCAATCGTTGATGGAATCTGATCTTACCTCCGCCAAAGAGATTCTGTCTCTGTGGACAAGATTACTCAAGAAGTTATGAACGGATTTTCATGACATTTTCAGGAAACGTCAAACATGGAGCAAGGAAAAAGTGATTAGATTTATGTGGTGTTCTAGTCAAAGGTCAAAGGTCACAGATCAGCCCGTGCTCTGACTCTGCAGCTGTATAACAGGAATGTTAAACTCCACAGCTGGACACCTCATGGGTCAAAGGTGATCACCATTGATTTCGATGTCATGGGGTCAATGGTCAACATTACAGTTGACCCAGTGCTCTAACTGTGCAACAGAATAATGTAGGAATGTCAAACTGCTCAGCTGGACACCTCATGGGTTTGGGACTCTATCAAAGGAAAGAAAAGCCAAAATAGTCTACAGTAAAAGCGAACAGCTCACCACTACAACAACAGCTGTGCAAAGATTGTCTGAGTGAAACTGAGCTCACCACAGGCGCAATCAGTCTTCAAAATGAGATCAGTGAAGGACCCTGAATCATCCTGCGCGAACGGGAGAACAGAGTTAGAAAAATGTCAAACAGGGAGCTGTAACGATTCACACGACGGAGGAAACAATCCGTCGCTGCAAGAGGAAAATAAGTCCTGCATTAATTACGCTGGCGTGTGCTTAGATTACATCAGCTCTGACTAAAAGCTTCAGACCGACGCGTCACATTTTTCAAAAATTCAAAGCAGAGACAAAATGTTTTTATGTCAAAGGACAAAATGTTGCAACCAGAAATTTATGTTGAGAAGTCGAAACCTTTTTGGTCAAAGCTCGAAAGCACCATCTTTAAGCACTCAGAAGAACTCTCAGCTACTACCACAGCAAATTTTAGCTCACTGTTTGTGACATTGCATGAATTACAGCCATTTTTGTGTCTGCTAAAATCTCAGCTACTACCAATTTTAGCTCAATATGTTAGAACCATTTTTGTGTTTAAGGTCAGTTGGCTGTGGTGGCCATCTTGATGTTATAGATTTCTAACCAGGGCTTAACACAGGACTTACTTTCTGTAAGTTTCATTAAAATCTGGCCACTGGTTCAGGAGATATTTTGCTAAAAGACAGAACACACACAGACAGACCCTTTGGTTGCAGGCGATAAACAAATACCTGATTTATGGGTTGGTGATTTGGTAAAAATCTCATATTACAGTTTTAATTTTACTCTAAAATCACGATCACAGTTCCTAACTTTGATTTTTAACTATAATTCTTTTTGTTTTTACTCATTCAACTTGCTGAACGGTGCAACAGAACGGTTTCCCCATGTAGAAACGTACCCCTAAAACAATATTTCCGTTCAGGCCAAAAACGAAAAACATTTCTGAACAGATGTTAATCAGTTTGTGCTTCTGATGTGAGGAGGAGGAGGTGGTGCAGATTTTATTGTTTGTAGGAGTTTGGAGTTTCCACTGAGGTAACATCTTGATCCGAATCCTTGATTAGTCCCCAGATTTATTTTCATTTGATGAACTTGTTCTCGTTCGTTCTTTAATTAATCAGAGTAAATTACAGCCGGAGTCTCTGCCCTCCTCAGAGGGATCGTTGCCCTTCTGAACCAAAAACTCGAGCAGCACGAAGATGCCGAGCAGAGCACCCCCCCCCCGGAGAGGATTTCTGCCCTGCATTCCTTCAGCCTCACAAACAAACTGATTAGCTGTGAGTTTGTGGGTCCGTCCTCTGATCTGGTGACACGAAGCAGAAGCCATCGGGTCGGCGGCGCTCCAGAGGATGGGGGGATGGATGGAGAGGAAGAAAAGGGAGAGAAATGCTGTTTGGGAAATGGGTCAAGAGGAAGTTGAGGGTGTGTTGTTGTTATTTTTTGTGTGTGCGTGATGATTTGCAGCTGAGATGGAGCTGTTGGACTTGGTGGGAGTTGTTTCTCTGTGTGTTGACGGTGCATAACTTAATTCCTAAGGGAAACCAAAGCTACAGTAACTCTGTTTCCTGTCCTGATTGTTAAATATCTGCAAACACAGACAAACGCATCCACTTCAGCATTCATACTCCTTGAACTTCTGCAAGTTATGTAGAAGAGTTCAGCGTTGACAGAGATTTAACTGTTATCGCCTGCCACCGTGTTTGTGTCATTAGTTGTCTTAAACTCTCAGAAAGTTATCGTTGGGTGGACCTCTATGACTCGACAACATTTGGTTTCAACCCAAACTCAAGATGGCTGTTATAGCTTGATTTTTTTTTGGCAAAAACCCAGTGAGTTGGACAGATATTGAGCTAAAGTCTGGTGAGGTAGTAGCTGAGTGTCATCCCTAACACATACTCTAAGACACAGGTGTCAAACTCCATTCCTCGGGGGCCGCTCTCCTGCATGTTTTAGATGTGTTCTTGCTTCAGAATGCCTGGTTTAAATGAATGACTTGTGGACGTGCTTCAGGAGAACTTGATGATTTGGTGAGGAGGTAATTAAACCATTTGAATCAGGTGTGTTGGAGCAGAAAACCTAAAACTTCCAGGACAGCAGCCCTTGAGGCCTGAAGTTTGACACCCCTGCTCTAAGCTCTAACTGATCTTACAAGACTTTGCATGACGTCGTGCATGACGTCATTTACAAGGTTTGATCAAAACGGCTACAACTCCCTCATGTCTCATCATAAGATGGTTTTATTTTAAAAGTTGGCGGGTGATGCGCACTCCGTCAAGGAATGCTACACCTCTAATTATTAGTTTCATTTGCAGTTTGAAGCTCACATTTTGGATTTTTGTTCCTGTTTCCCCTGCCATGTTAGTGGCTAATATGATACCACCAGCATCCAACGCGATAATTTTCCCTCCATTTTTTTGGCCCATTTAAATCCACGTTAAGGATGTTTTCAGCTCTTGGCTGATGCTGAGGAGCTCTTCAGCTGCTCACGCTGCAGCTCGCTCTCCAGGTTTGCTGCTTTCTTTCTGTGGAGGAGCTGTTTTTGTCTTCTTTTTTTTAAAGCATCAACTCCAGACCTAACAGGGGGCAAAAGGAAAACATGTTTGGGGTGTTGATGTTGCAGCCGCTGTAACACATGAACCACTGTGTTTGTGAGGGATAAAAGAAGTGTGTGTTTTCCTGGCATCGGGGTCAGACCGCGAGCAGAAGGCGCTGCTGCCAGCAGTCTGGACCTGCTGAGCGAGTCTGACCTCTGTCCGCCTCGTTTAAACACAGTGCTGTGCAAAAGTAAAGAGATGGTGGAAATCAAATAGATGTTGGCGTGACTGGCCTTCAAAACATCAATTCTTGATAAACTTCCACGTAGTCAGGGATTTTTTAGGATTAGAGTCAGGTTTATGATTAACTACTTAAACTAAACAGTTGCTGATTATCATTTTCATATTTCTAAATCCAGTGAATCCAATAGTTCAACGGGTTTCAAAGGTTTTCGACCCATCTTGGCGTTCTCTTTGTTTTGTTTCCTTCCAACCTAGAGCCGCTTTGGGAGTTGTGATCTTTGAGTTTATATGACATGACTACTACCACTTTATGGGGTGAATAGAAGATGATGCAGTCAATTTTTAGAGCCCACCTTTGCAGTAATGATAGCAGCAGATCTGTTCAGGCCCGGCTCCATGTTCTTGGTCCATCTAACCTCTTTACTTTTTCTGTTCTTCATGACCAAACGGCTGCAGCTCCTTCAGGTTGGTGCTGCTCGTCTTTGAATCAAACCAGAGATTCTCAGCTGGACTGAGGTCTGGGCTTTGACTGGAACATTCCAGGACCTTTAACTGGTTCTCCTTAAACCAGTGGAGGGTTCTTCAGTGAGTTTAGACTTGTTGTCCTGCTGGAAGATGAACCTCCGTCCCAGTCTCAAATCTCTGGAAGAATTTCTCTGTATTTTGCTCCTGCCAGCTTTCCTTTAACTCTTGTTTCCCAGTCCCTGCTGATGAAAACGTCCCCACAGCATGATGATGCCATCACCATGCTTCACCGTAGGAATGGTGTTCTCAGCATGATGAGAGGTGGCAGATTGGCCTTAGACATGGTGGTGTTGTTGATGATCTCATCTGACCACAGCAGCTTCTTCCACATGTTTGGGGATAAATTCCAACATTGTCTTTTTCCTGCTGCTCTTCCATGAAGCTCGGTTCTGAGCAGCTTCTTGTGGTCCTATAGGCAGGTCCTCCCATCTCCCAGCTCCATCAGGGTTATCTTTGGCCTCCAGATTAACGCCCTCCTTACCATGGGTTTTGGTGGACGACCGTCTCCTGACAGGTTTGCTGTGGTGACATCATCTTTCAATTTCCTAATATTGTATTACATGGAGACCATGGGATGTTCAGGGTTCTGGGATATTTTTTATACTCCAACCCTGATCTGTACTTCCCCACAACTTTGTGTAACAAAATATTTCAACTTTAAAATATTTAGAATAGACAAACGTAAAGTAAAAGTTTCTAATTGGTGCGAAAAGATGTGAAATCTTTGATGCTTGACTCGTTTAAAACTGATTAGCTGTCAGCTCAACTGGTCACGACCACTTTAAAATGTCTGAACTACCCCTTTAAAGTGTCTATAATTGTGTGGTTTGGGGTGCGGCCCGTTCCTCCAACCCGGATGAATATTTATGGTCTGTACAGTTTTCTGACAACAGAAGGAAACATGTTGACTTTTTTTTATTTTATTTTTTTTGGACCATCTGGATGTTTAGATGTTTAGATGGTGGAACATATGGACACAAACTCATTCAAACACACACACGCACACACACTCGACCCAAACGCACACACACTCGACCCAAACGCACACACACTCGACCCGGCTCGCTGATCCAGAAGCATATGGTTCTTTGAGATAGAGTCGAGACAGACCGGGCTTTTCTGTTGGAGAGCACCGAGGGCCTCGGTTATTGTTAGAAGTGCTGCCAAATAAACTTCGCCACACACACACACACACGCCATCACACACACACACACACCCTCTCGCTTCAGTGACTGCTGTGCTGCTTGTTTCAAAGCAAGAGGCGGCGTGGGCGACACTAATTCTCCTTTCCAGAAAAAATGGAGCATCTGAGTTTGAACAGAGCGAGATGAAAATCAAGACACCTGCAGCTCACTTTGATTTTGTTGGTTACACACACACATATTTTTATTTATTTTTTTGTTTGTTTGGTTGTCTCATTAGGAAGATTACTCCACAAATTGATTTTTTTTTTTTTCTTTTCTTTATCTTCTCAGTTAAAAAGACGTTTTTACTTTCAGACATTGGGCGCCTGTAAGCATTACTGTTCTGAGAGAAAAACTGAGGCTCTTCTCATCGCAAATTAAAACGCCTTTTCAGTTTAATATGTTTCCTGATGAAAGGCTCTATTTAAACTCGGGCACAGCTCCAGCTTTTACCGTTATTCCGGGCAGTAATATGCCTTCTCCCTTTGAAAGATAATACAAGATTTCTGGCGTGTTGTTTGAATTAATTATGAGAATTAATTATATTTTATGTTTGTCAGTATAAGCCTGTCTTCAGTGTGATACGCAGCCTTTTCTGTGGGGCAGATTTAATTTTGGTGCAACAGTATTTATAATATCACCTCCAGTGCTTTAATGGAATTAGATTGTTTCTAAAATTTACTGATGCTACTGTATGAAAAGATGTCACTTTGCTCAGATGCAGTATTATAATAATGATAGTTTTTATGATTTTTAATCTTTGATTATGATATGATTTTATGATTAAACATTATCACCCCTTTTGCTTTGCTCAATCAAAAACTATCAATACATAATACAGCATGTAACATTATAAGACCAGGGATGTACCTGTGGTACTTGCAGGGTGTGTACCCAGTACAAAACAGCATTGCGCCTGCAGTATATTTGGCCAGATACGCACCTACGGTATTGTTGGCCGGTTACTTGCATGGCGTTTACTTGGCCGGCTATGCACCAGCAGTGTACTTGGCCAGCGGCTACGTGTATGGGGTGCTTAGAAGTTAAGGCCACCTGTACACTCACAACCCATTCATCCTCTATATGTTCTTAATCCGTTAAATAAACAACGCACAGTAGCACTATAGCTAACTGGGTCAGGCAATGATCAAGCAAATTCATTCATTAATTTCTCAACTCAGATGAAATAAAACATTTTATAACTTACATTGAAAAAAATTCTGTCAAAAAAGCTCTATTTTGACACCAATATTGTTATACGTGTGTAAAAATTAAGAATGATTAAAATCCTAAAAGATCGATGATCTTTTGACGGATGCCGGCATTGCGAGGATTTACAGCTGATTCCGCGAGTGATGGACATTGGCAAAGAGCCGAGCGGGAGCTGGCAGTTTCGACTGCTTTGCTCATGTGTTATATAATCTGAAAATTTACAGCCAATCAGAGCAATTCATCAGCTTTAGCCTGGTGTGCGAACAGAAGTTCCAGGAAGAATTGCCTGTTTAAGAATTGTATTACTTTAGACCAATTCTGATTATCATTTTTTGACAATAAATTGGTAACCAGTAGACCCATTTTTAAAAATTCAAATTGTATTGAATTTGTATGAATGGTATCAAAATATGTTGTGTTTGATGAGGTTTTAAAAATCAGGTGGCCTTGCTACTAAAGGACTTACTGGGTACATATTGGACACATTAAGTACTCTGTAAGTACCAGGCTGTATTATTTACTTCTATCAACCAAAATGTTACTTTTTGCTTTCTCTGCACAAAGTCTAGCTTGTTCCTGGTGCTAGTTGGACTCCATCAGGACTGCCTCATCGTCTCCAATCTCGCTTGTGGTGTTCATGGACAGGATCTGGAAAGGAGGGTGTCTTGTTTGGGGACCTCAGGGTCTCATCTCTGCTTTACGCAGATGATGTGGTTCTGTGGGTGTCTTCAACCCATGTCCTTAAACCCGCGCTGTGGTGGTTTGGAGTTGTCAGCTTTTCTAAGTCTGGGACCATGATAACTAGTAAACTTTAAAATGCTCCCTCTGGGTTGGGGTTTTGCCTCAGTCTGAGGAGTTTCAGTATCTTGAAGTCTTGTTCACGAGTGATACGAAGATGGAATAAGAGGTGGATCGACAAACTGAGGCCTCATCCGCAGTGATGAGGGTGATGCTCTTGTTTGCCGTGATGAAGAAGAATCTGAGCCGAAAGGCAAAGATCTTTGTTTACTCACCTGTGGTCATTAGATATGGACAGCAACCTGAAGGAGTCATCTGAGGTGTTCAGGTCTTCTTGTCCCCTCCTCTTGGAGATTTTTTTTTTTTACATAATTTATTGGGAGAAGACCCAGAACTCATTGTAGGGATCATAAATCTCTGGAAAACTTTAAAAGCTTTAAGAGAGGAATGTCTTGAGTTTTTCTTGTAATCCTTCTGACTTTGGATAAGTGGGTAGAAGTAATGGACAGACAGATAATAAACAGTAATAAGAGACTGTAGAAAAGACAGAAAAGCAAATAAACTCAATGTCATAAAGCTTTCCCCTTAATAAAAACAGCTTTTTATGTGTCTGTAAATTTTTGTGATAACCATTCGTGTAAAGCTAAGATAAAAGGCAGCGGCTTAAACTGAGTCTGTGCTCTTCGACTGCAGTTTTAGTTTCAAGTCATTTTTAGACCCAAAATGCCACGGTTCTACCAGTCTCCACATTCCCACGGTCTCAGCAGCATGATTTTATTGGGAGGTTTATCAGCGGCATCGCGTGGAAACGTCAGTGAGTGTTTAAAAACCTGGAGGAGACAAACTAAACCCGTTAACATTCCTGTAGCAGAACAGAAACCCCGACGTGGTCCTCTGGCCTGATCAGTAATAAACACTTCACCTGGATTTGACCCGTTTAAAAAAAGAAAAGAAAGAGAAACTCCTCGAGCCGCTCATCCATTTCTCCACATTCAGCTGTGCTGCGAGATATCAGGAGACTAATGGCTCCTGCTTTAAATCCCATAATCACCCCGACTGTTGTTGTTTTTCTCCTCCTAACGAGTCATTTCGGGTTTCTTTTAGGGGAGTTGGGTGATTGATGTCATCAGAGACCAACAGACCTGAACTTTGATCAGGTAAGAGTGCTGTCATTTAAAATCCTGTCAATGAAAATCATTTTTTGTTTTTTTTCCTGCATTCTTTAAAAGTTTCCGTCTGTTTTTAAAAAGCTGTGGGTTTCCAAGCAAACATTCGCTGCCTATTTTCAGCTGCGTATTTGTGTTTTTGGTAGATGATGGTGAGTTCAGGGGTTAATTTGAGGCTCCAGGCTGTTTTTAAGACAAACACTCCTCACATAAATCAGCCAGTTCCTGACATAAACACGCTTTTCTTTATTTCTCATTCTTATCATAATGTAACTCACTAAATATATTATTTTTATTTATGCTAACTGAACATATTTAAGACATTCTTTATTAATAGCCTGATTTTTCTCACCGTTTTGGAAATAAAGGCAGCATTTTCAGACTCAGAAGTTCATGGATTGGCCTTCTGTCAGCCTTAAGTGGAAAAGTGATCACAGTAAATCCTTTAATTACACACGGATGCTCATTAGAGTCATTCAAGGCTCAACATGTCCCGGCCTGAGCCGATCTCTTCATTTTCTCATCCACTTCAGATGCTTGTGGCACCCCACAATGTTTCCAGTGTCTTGTTCCTGTCTTATTTGAGGGCTGATGATTTCAGTTTGCTTGCTTTTCAGTCAGGAAGGTTTTGTTCAAACAGCTGAAACTTGGCAGAGAAATGAAGCACGAACAAAGGTGGATCCTTATATGAATACAACCTGCGCTGCTTTCATCAGAGTCATGTGATCTGCGTTTATTCTTCATACTTCCTTTGTTAGTTTGTTATGATGTCATTCCTGCTAAAAATGGGAAATGTTCTCCTAAAATTTAACTAGTTGGCTGGACAAATCATCAGGGTGGCAAACGAAATCCACCATTCCATTGTCTCCTTAAAAAAACATCCCAGAACAGAGGTCCAAAAGAACAGTGCCTTTTTCCATTTCTCTCCTAAAAGGAGAAATTTGTGAGCCAGCTATGTTGCTACTGCAGGTTGGTTTAAGGTATATCACTGGGCTTCAACTAGTTGGCGAAGGAAATTTTGATGAAAATAGGCAAATTTTCAGTTGCACTCTCACTAAATTTTGTTTGCAACTGGAGTGACCAATTTTTGATCATAACTTTTTTTTTTTTTGTGTGCACGGCTTGCAAAACTGTACTCCAGGCCGTGCACATTATTTAGTTGCCTACCTCCGCCCACATCGTTCCCGCCTAAGCTCGTTTTGTACCCACCAAAATGAAAAAGTGACTAAAAGTTCAACCAGAAAGGACGAGAACAGAGAAATGACCTGTGGTCACCACCTGCAGAATCACTCTTTTATAGGGGTTGTCTTGCTAATTGTCTCTCATTTCCACCTGTTGTGTGTCCATTTGCACAGCAGCAGGTGAAATTGACTCACAATAAGTGTTACTACCTAACTGGTGACATTGATTCCACAAAAGTGTGACTGATTTGGAGTTGCATTGTTTTGTTTAGTGTATATTTTGGGTATTTTGGAACCTGGCTGGTCCAGAAGTTGAAATAAGCCACAGGGATGGTTGTGACAGTGCCGTAAACACCAGCAGAACACTCATTTATCGATCCTTTCTTTTTATTTACTAACCCTAAATAAGCAAACATTGTTTGGGTCTCTTTAACCCCTTAGGGACTCTGCAGTTTTATTTTTGAGTTTGTGTCGGAGTTGAAGTATGTCGATTAGTAAAGTAGTTCATCAGCACTTTGAGTCCAGAAGCCTCCCAGTGTGACCGGTCGATTTGAATGGTTGTCAGATCTGAATGACTGGTTTCTATGATCAGCTTCTGTCCGCTCGCAGGCTGCCAACTCAGATTAAAGCGTGTCGCTGCAGTTTTCCTTCTCTACCCATCACGATTTCTCTCTTTTCAAGGTTTCTTTCCTCTCTGTTTTTTAAAACTGGTTTCCATAAATGGCTTCGTTTTCTCACTGGAGTTTTTCTGGTCGATCTGAAACCTTCAGAAAATGAAAATTTGGGTTGTGTGGGAGAGTTAGGCTTGAGTTTTAAATTAATCATCCTTTTCAGATATTTGAAGTGGCTCACGATTAGCTGTTGAACCATTTTTTTTTCTTGTGCAGATTTTATTCATATGATGAACTTTTTATTTACAGCATCCTACTAATTTCACATAAACATTTCTGTTTTTCTTGCAAAAAAAAATCCTCTAAACGGGCTTGAATTTAAAAAGCTTAGTAGCCAACTCATCTCTGCTTCCAGACCTTGTCATCTCGTGAGATTAATTTAAGGAATTTTCCTTTTATTAAGACTTAAATATAACCACCTTTTTGTGTCAACTTGTTTGGATGGAAGGCAATATTAAAGAGTTTACGATTATTTTCCTGCTGTTGGGATAAATTGACAGCTTCAATTGACTAACATTTTTTGCTTAAATCATTTTTCATCATTTCTATCATCTTAAACTCCTTTTGTTTCCCGTTCACTTCAACTGGGGTGCCGCCGCTGCGGGCGGT
>JAOXNZ010000074.1:18585432-18597708 GCA_028566095.1 Kryptolebias brasiliensis
AGGGACAGGTGGACCATAAAATGAGAGGTACCACAGCTGGACATGGAGGGACAGGTGGGACATGGAGGAACAGGTGGACCATAAAATGAGAGGTACCACAGCTGGACATGGAGGGACAGGTGGGACGTGGAGGGACAGGTGGACCATAAAATGAGAGGTACCACAGCTGGACATAGAGGGACAGGTGGGACATGGAGGGACAGGTGGGACATGTAGGGACAGATTGGGATGTGTAGGGACAGGTGGACCATAAAATGAGAGGTACCATAGCCTAAAAACTGAAACTGTCATCTGGACATGTAGGGACAGATGGGATAAGGAGGGACAGATATGAATGGTCACATGTAAGACGTTTATCTTGTGCAAATTAGGTCGTTAAATTTGTTTCAGAAACTTTTAGTCAAACCTGTTTGAATGTGATTTATTCCCATAAATTCCCATGGAAAGTTTCTGGAATTTTCCACCTCTTTTCAGCCCAGCCCTGAACACGTTCTCTGAGCGCCACAAACATTTTCCCTGAAACTTTGTCTCTGACTGTTGAATTCAACCCTCTGTCTGTTAGCTAAATCTCTCCTGAGGCTGGATGGGTTTTAATGAAACCGTTGAGGTTTTTGTTGGATTCTCGTCTTCAACTGATTAACTTTTGGGGTGTCTCCGATCCACAGCTAACTGTGGATCCACATATCCACAGCTTTAGGAAACACAATTGGAAAACTCAAAATTCAAAAAGTGGAAACATGAGCAGCAACAGTTTCATTTGTGTTGAGTTTGGCGCTAAGATTTATTGGGATGTTTTACATAAAGTTGCTGCCAAATGTTTTTTTTTTTTTTTTTTTTAGTGGTTTCCAAACCTCTGTTGGCAGAAAGTTCCACTTTTTTTTGTTGTTTTTACTTTTGATTTATCAGGTATGATGCAATAAGTCATCATGTTTAAATTTAATTTTGGTTTCTGACATCAACTCCAGACCCCCCACATTGTGTTTAATGACCCACAGAGGGGTTCAGACCCTCCACTTTGGAAACCACAGCTTTAGATTTTTGATATTTCTGATGTCCTGCTGCAAATTTTGGCAGAAGACAAAACAGAATGTCACCAATTTTATGCCAAATATCCATCTGGCAGCCACGTTTTCTGTTATTCGAGGGTTTCGGTTGTGATGCTTTGATTCCCAGCTGGTTGTTTCGTGTGAATGGATGGTCACGCTGTAAAAATATTGGATTTGTTGCTCATTCATTCAGTCCTGAGCCACCGCGGAGCACTGCTGCAGGCAGAAATACACGCTGATTTACACTTCCTTGTTGTCTGCGCCACTTCCTGTTCGTTTGTGAAACAACAGATTGCAGTGCATTTGTGAAATTAAAAAAACAGCCTGATTTGTGACCAGATAAAAAACAAAGAAACTTGTCACCGCTTTTGCAGGATTTCGACTCTGAGCTTAAAAACTTGAACTTGAGTTCAGCCGAAACTCAGTTGGTTGTGATGATGATGATGATGATGAATATCTGAGATGCAGATTACAGCCTGGAATAGATATGAACAGTCAGCTGAAAGACAAAATACAATCAGCAGTTTGGAAAAAAGCATTAAAGAAGCTTTGAAAGGCTCAGAGTTTTACAAGCTGCACAGTGGAACAACTTCAGCAAAGCGTCCCTCCAGGGAAATGCTGCTTCTTTTTTTTTTTTTTTTTTTACTGACAAAAATAATACAGGCTTATGATACGAGTGCTCCAATGTCTGCAGCAGTTTATGCATAAAAGCTGGTTTCAAATGATCCAAACTATTAAAAAGCAAAATGACATTTTAGAATATTTAAACTAGAGTTTCTCAAAGAAACCAAATGTGGATGAATCCACTTCAAAAGTGCTGCTTGTTTAAATTCTGCTCTTGTTTTAATTTCTTTAGGATTTGGATCTTCTGATCCAAGTTCTGATGTTCAACTAGTTGGTTGTTTGGATTTGGTAGCAAATTTAAGGTAAATCACAGACGGCGTGCCGTACAGCTGGAGTGGGACAGTGTTCATCCAGAATAATCCTCTGTTAGTTTTGTGTCGGGACATTAGCTGGACCAAACATGGCTCATTATCTGTCCCCATCCAGCCTCCAACGGGTTGGTGGAAAATCAAAAATCAAACGTTTGTCTTTCTGCACGCAAATCCAAAATCTCTTAAAGCCGCCTTTGCGTTGCTTTAATTTCGGCGGTGAGTTTTATTGTTTGTGTTAGCCTCTGTGTGCGCAGCAGAGTTTGATTTGAGTTACCTTCATGTCTGCATACAGTAAAAAGGCAAATATTGATATAGGGTGGGTGATATATAAAGTATGTTTGATGTATTGTGAGATTTTCCTCATGCAGTTTCAAAAATAACTATCACAAATATCAACTATTTCTAGCACCTGCATCTAATTTACCAGGAGTCGAGCTTTTCCCAGGCGCTTCTAGTGCATCACAGTTCACGTCCTGAAAACCCGCTCATCTGGAAAGTTCTCCAGCGGCGCCGTTTGTTTCAGAACAGAAACAAACCGCTCAGTAGAACTCATCAGACGTTCAGAAGCGTAAATTAACAGACGAGCGGCGCGTTTCTTTCATTTGCGAACAAACGCGGCTGAATTACTGGGATTGTTCGCTTCTTTGTGCGGATTTATCTCCACGTTCCTGATTTAGAAAGCTCACAGACGCCGACTCGCCACCACCTGAATTACCCTGAACTTTCTGAGAGCTAACATTCGCCTGATAATGGTAGAAATGGAGGAAGATGGAGTCAACATTGTCTTTATCTATCATATATCGTGATTAAGCCTCAAAATATTGAGATCATTTTTGGTCATACCAGCCTTTTATAGATCCAGAATGTAGAGTTTGGACCAAGATATGGACTTCTAAGTATTTATTTACTTAATTAAGCGACGAGCAAAGTCATTAAATCTGAAGCAGGACATCTTCCTTTAACTTTGGCCAAGTTAAAGGGTTCACCATGATAATTTTAGGTCGCACTAAGAAGTGTTAAGTTGAGGACAGCCTGTTTATGAGATGTTGGGGGGGGGAGTCTTTGCAGAAGATGTTGTTCATCGGGTGGCTGATTGAACAACAAGTTAAAGTCCTTCAGAATTCAGAGAAACCATTGTTTCATCTGGGTTTTAATGAGCCGAAGTGTGTGTGGTGTCGGCTTCCAGCAGCTTTCGGGCCGGGAGGGAACGTTATCTTTGTTTTAATCAGCCCAGAACAGAAGGAAAAGGAGGGCGAGCTCTGCCTCTTTCTCTTCCTTTGGATCTGTAATAAGGCCTCTCGCTCCAAATCCTTTAATCTGAGGAGGAATGAGGGCTAGATCGCTGTCTTCTGGCTGCAAAGAACGATCTCCCTTCCTCTCTTTTTCTGCCAAACAGCCACTGAAACAGAGTCTGCCTTGTTAATTGAAAGCTGGAGATCTGCCTCTCCGTCTGTGGATGTATATTTGTGGGGGTAAAGGTTATCAGAAGCTGCAGAGCGCAAAGTTTAGAAAACATACTGAACTTTTCAAGTAAAAGAAATTGGCAGAATTAGAAAATTCCTGCATTTTTTTCATCATTTTCTTTAAAAAACAGATTTAAACATCAAGTAATTTGTAGGCTTATGAAAAGAAAATGCATTTTTTCCCAAACAATACACACTTTTTCACCTCATTTCATCACTTTTTGCTGCATTAAGCTGACCTTCAGACTGAAGCTGATTAGTCTGATTACAGAGTGATTTATAATCCGGTTCTTTAATAACCTCCTGGTTTTTCTGGGAAAAGATTATCTGAAGAGGTTTTAATTTCCAAATTAAGGGTCTCGGCTATTAATGAAATATCTGCATCATGTGGTAATTATCAGATTGTTTAAAAACAACTCGGTGGACGTTGTTGTTTTATTACTTAAATATTAACTACCTTACAGTCATATATCCAAACCTGAATTCCCATCTCTAATGAACGCAATTAAACAGGAAAATAAGACGGTACTGTTTTAGTAAAATGAACATCACTACGATAGCGACCAGTTAGCATGATTAGCGTGATTAGCATGACCAACTGTAACAGCAGTCCAGCTGTTATTTCCTTGATGTGAAATTTTCCAGTGAGCTGCCAGCATTTTTAAATCCAACGTGTTTCATGACAGATAGAGGTTTGAGGCTCAAAAGGATAAAACGGTTTAATTTTTCTTTAATCCATTCAACCTGTTATCTGCTGAAGTCTCTTAGAAAGGTAATTAGATGGAAACTCTCAACCTATCTGAACAGATATACCTCTGTAGAAAATCTAGTTTCCGTTTGGTCAACTCTTAAACTGTTTTAGCTGTTCACTGAGGGGCTGAAAATTTTGTATTTTTGAGTGTTCGACCAGCTGGTTGCTGGTGAAACCTGACAAAACGAAGCTGATCGCTCGGTGCATCACTGAAGGTTGGATCTCACTCAGAGGCGACTGTTAAGAACAGCTGTCAGGAGAGACTTTTCTAAACGTTTTCAGGGGGACTCAATTTCCTCTTGTGAGTCACAAAGGCTCACAATCTTCCATCCATCCATCTTCTACCGCTTATCTGTGGTCGGGTCATGGAGGCAACAACTCAGAGACCTCCCTCTCCCCAGCGACACTCTCCTGCTCCTCCTGGAGGGTCATGAGGTGTTCCCAGACCAGAGAGGACACATAATCCCTCCAGAGAGTTCTGGTCTGCCCCGAGGTCTCTTCCCAGTGGGACATGCCTGGAAAACCCTCCAAAGGGAGGCGTCCAGGAAGCATCCTAATCAGATTAATCGCCTCAGCAGCAGCTCTACTCCGAGCTCCCCCCGGATGATGGAGCTCCTCACCTCATCTCTAAGGCTGAACCCGGCCGCCCTACGAAGGAAGCTCATTTCAGCTGCTTGGATCCAGGATCTCGTTCTTTGGGTCCTGATCCAAACCTCATGACCACAGGTGAGGGTTGGAACGTAGATGGAGCAGGACATCCAGAGTTTTACCTTTAGATCCGACTCTTCCTTCACCACGACCGAACGAAGCAACGCCCTCATTACTGAAGACGAGGCTCCGATCCGTTGTTGCTTGAAAATTGAACATGTTATAAAATTTGTACAACACAACAGTCGCAGAGTCATTGGCGGTATCTCAGTTTTGTCACAGGTGTCTCCAAGTGCTGCAATCAGTGGTCAAGTCCAGCTTTCATCATTTAAGACAACTGGCCAAAGTCAAACCATTTCTGTCACAGCATCACTTTGAGATTTTATATCCATGCTTTTATCTCAACTCGTTTAGACTACTGCAGTTCACTTCGCGTCGCGCTGAGCCGGTCGTCACTCGCTCGACTCCAGCTGAATCACAACGCTGCTGTTCGACACCTGGAGCTCTCCTCTGTCCAAGCCGGGTACGGTGCTGAGGTGGGACACGAGATAATGTGCACGGCCTAGAATACAGTTTTGCGAGCTCTCTGGTCGCAAGCACTCAGAATTTAGTGAGACTGCAACTGAAAGTTTATCTATTTTCTCACAATTTTTTTTATCGCCAACTTGTCTCCAGCAGATTCTCCCAAGACATGAAATATTTCCTGACTATCTGCCTTATTATGGTAATAAACAACATATTACATCTATTTTAGGTTCTTCAATAGGGAAACTGGAGAATATTTGAGTTTTTGTTCATTTTTTTTAATGTGTAAAATGTAACTGGGGCGTTTCTTTCATTCGTTTTCATCTCAAATCAACCATTTGATCCTTTAAATACAGCGACAGAACACCTGTCAGGATTGTTGTTTTTTTAATCTGAGCATCTTTTCACGTTAACTGCTTCTTTAAACGCCGTCTGGATCCAGTCAGGTCTGCAGAGAGCTTCAGTCCCCGCTGCATCTTAAGGACTTAAATATGAGTTTCAGAAAAATGTCGGGGCGCTCTGACAGTTACTCCTCCGTGAGCTGAAGGAAACGTCGCTCTGAACGGCCCAGCGGCGTCACAAATATCCTGCTTCGGAGACAGCTCGGTGTTTATTTCCTCTTCTGTAAATTCTGCTCAGGTATGAGAGATAATTAAAGCAGCAGATGAGGAAGAAGCTCTCCAGGACGGTTTCATCAGCGCGTGTCATTGTCGGGTTAATGGGAGGTGTTCGGTGATAAAAAGTGGTTGTTAATTGCTCACTCAGACTTCGAGGACACGGATGTTAAATTACATTAGCATAGCACAGAATAATAGGCGTGTAAATTTACAGACATAAAAGTGGATCATGTTGTTTTTTTATTCTTCTAGCACCCGTCTTTAGCTGAGCAGAAAGACTTTGGTATGAAGTCGTATTTATTTAGGGAGATTGATTCCCCTCCTTCCAGACGTTTCATGGATTTCTGCTCATTCCAACACGCTGAGAAAATAAATTTGATCTGAGACTCGCTTTAGATTTCAGATCCATCACAGAACATTTCTTTGCATTTCGTCAAAGGTGGGGACTTTCTAGACCTGTCATGGTGGTGCAAATCAGAAGAACATCTTGAATGATGTTGAATCCCAAAGTTAATCAGCTGTAGATATTCATCCGGTGATGAGTTTGAGAGTTTCATTAAAATCTGTCCTGTGGTTCATGAGATTATGATGCAACTGATGCATTATGTCTATCATTCTGCATTAAGCTATTGTGCAGAAATATATTTATATTTCCTAATTTTTTTCACTGGATGTGATGTAGAGCTTCTGAAGATTTATTACTTGTCAACTACGATGCATCTGTTGGATTTGGGCCAATACAGTCAAAGTGTTTTTGCTTCTGGAACATAAGAAGAGGCTAAAAAACAAAAAAAAAAACTAAAATTCAACATACAGGAAAGTGACAAAAGGATTAATGAAAAGGCTAACCCGTCCAATCAGGCAGAGAGCCTCACGAGGAGTCGGATAAACCTGAGAAGAAGCTTTTAACAGAACCGAACTCACCTCTGAGTTTATCTGAAGGAGGGAATAATTAATTTCTGTCACAATAACTTCCTGTAATAAATCAGCCTTTCAGGAGAGGAGGATCAGGTCTGAAGCGGCTCCAAAGAGTCGTGTTTTTTGGTGACATCCCAGCGGGGTGGTGACACGGCGAGCAGAACCAGAGTTGGGTCGGCGTCACGACACAAAGACGGACTGTCAGGAGAGAGAATAACCTCTGAGGACGGGGTGGGAGGCTGCTCAGACCAGATCAGACCTCATCAGTGCCTCCGTTAAACCACTCAAGCATTTACAGCCAATAAAAGGCTGTTTTCTACACTTCGGCTGAATCCCCGTCAGCCTCACTGAGACTCATAAATAAAACTAGAAAAGTTCCTGAAGAAACTCTGACAGTTCCTGCTGCTTATGAGGTCAAATCACCATCAGCTACTGCCTTACCCATTTTCAGCTCAATATCTGTGAAATTGACTGTATTGTAACCATTTGCCAAGGTAGCTGTGGCAGCCATCTTGTATTAAAACCATCTTATCAGTCTGTTAACACTTAAAGGATGTGTTGGGAGTCGATGTCAGCTACTGTCTGCTTTCTCTAAGTTTGGCTGGTGGTGATATAAAGTCAGTTGGAACGCGGTGCAGTGAACACAAACTTCTGGGTTATGTCATGCCCACTTCCAGGATAGGCCCCGCCCACTCCGAGTACATATACGGATACAGATAATTTAGATGGTTGAACAGATACAGACAGTGGTGTACTCACTCATCCCTAGCTATTAGCAACCATTTTTCACTATCAACAAAATTAAATTAAATTAAATTATACATGTTAAATTTTTTAAGTTTTGTTGACCAGTTACATCAAATTAACTTTACAAGCTGCATTTGCTACCTGGTATCTTGACCAAAGAGACTTTGAAGTGTGGACAGAAGAGAACAGGGAGGCAAGTTGGCGACTCCAAATCATTTTCAGTGAAAGTCTTACTCTGGGTGTTTTGCGAGCAATTGACCAATGAGCCGTTTGTCA
Source organism: Kryptolebias brasiliensis (assembly GCA_028566095.1). Classification (NCBI taxonomy): domain Eukaryota; kingdom Metazoa; phylum Chordata; class Actinopteri; order Cyprinodontiformes; family Rivulidae; genus Kryptolebias; species Kryptolebias brasiliensis. Next base: position 18,593,359 of record JAOXNZ010000074.1, read on the forward strand.
TCATTTTGCATGTCTTAAAAAATTACAGCCAATGTTTGTGTGCAAGGCTTATAAAACTGTATTCTTAGCCGTGCGCAATATTGTCCAGCTCCCTTCGTCCCCACCTTTTCTGCCGCTCCTACGTCTATGATTTAATCTCCTGGAGTGCACTTTAGAACTGACGGTCGTTCTTTTAACAGTACTAATTTCTCATCGGCGTGGTTTTTGAACCTGGACGTTCAGGACTGTAGCCTCAAATGTTTCCTGTCAGAGGAGAGCAGAGTGTGAACAACTGGAATAACATTGAAATGGGTTCGAGACAGGTTTGAGAAGCTTACAACAACTCTGCCACTACTTTGAGAGAGAGGTTAGGAAATTGAGAACCATTGCAAATGTTTTGAGACACTTTAGAGATTTCCTCGTGAGGGCCGGTCGCCACCAGTCAGTGAGATACTGACTTCACCAACAGAACCAGAGCTTTGCATGTTGAAATGTCAGCAGACAGAAAGCTGAAAAGGGGAAAAGTCAATAAATCCTGATCAAACAAGTGTTTAGGGTTTCCTCTATAGCTGTGCTTTTCATATAAACTCCAGAGTTCAGTCACCTTCATCTGTTGTGTTTTTGGTTGACTTCTGCTGTTTGGTAAAAAAAACAAAAAACAACATAAATATTATGACTACACAGTCTGACCTGCCTTATGTTGAAGCAAAAGCTGCTTGCAGTCAACCTGGACCTCATGAGTCTCTTTAAAAACATCTCTGCCGTTCTTTCTGACTCCAGACTTCATGTGTTTGTTGCATAAACTCTTTTATGTTGTGGCTGTTGATAGATGAGCTGTACTTACTGTGCGTCTGTCCTCTTTGGTGTTACTTTGTCTCAGCCAAGCACTCCTTCAGGCTTTTTCATTACCACCAATAAGAAGTCAATTTTCCCCCCGGCTGCGCCAATCATAGCACTCATATCCCTCCAGGCCTGGCCAATCAGCTTCAGTGTTCAGGCTCCATGCCATGAATGGCTAATGATGCCCAGCGGTGGACAGGAATCTAAATGAGGCCACTTCCAGGCTTTTCTGACTAAACCGGCTCTGTAGTTGTCCAAACTTTTTTTTTAGGGTAAAAGTTAAGTGAAAGTGGAGGAAAGGGAGGATTTCTTTGGCTCTTGTCTGTTTAAATGACCAAAGACTTGAGATTACCGAAGTTAGTTTAGTGTATCCCGGGAAACCACCAGCTGAGATTAATTTAAAAGCTTGTAACTCCAGGTTGGCTCAACGAGAAACCCACATCTGTAACAGTTCAGGACATGTTTGAATTTTTGCACATGGATAACCTAAAGGTTATACTTTACAGTAAGAATACCTTTACAAATAAATTATTGATGCTTTAAAACAGGTTAGTTATGGGTTTGTAAACACTATATAAAGCATTAATAAAACGGTCATAAGGAAGTGTTCATACTTCAAAGACTGCTAAAGTAGATGTCATTTTTTCTTAGTTGCTTAGCTTTATATGTCAAAACAAACTGTCTTCAAATGGTTGTAGGGTTTACATGCAGGCAACTTATGGACAAATGTTTGATATTAAACATCAAAATTATGAAGACTACAAATAAACAATGAGAGTACAGATAAATGTTGACTTACTTTTTGCCAAGAAACTATTACTCTTTTTATTTTGTGCATTTAACTGTTTGTTTAAGGGGTTATTAGGCTTAATTAAAAACTGCATTACAAACTCGTGGAGGCAACAGGTCCAGGAGAGAAAACCAGACCTCCCTCTCCTCAGTGATTCTCCAGCTCCTGCTGAAGGATCTCAATGTGTTCCCAGACCAGAGAGGATACAGAATCCCTCCAGTGAGTTCTGGATCTCCCCTGAGGTCTCTTCCCATTGGGATGTTCCCTGAAAATATCTAGAGGGAGGAGCTGAGGAGGCATCCTAATCAGATGCCTGAACCACCTCAACTGACTCCTTTCGATGAGGAGGAGCAGCAGCTCTACTCCGAGCTCCTCACCTCCTCTCTAAGGCTGAGCCCGGCTGCCCTACAAAAGAAGCTCATTTCAACCGGTCGGATCCAGGATCTCGTTCTTTGGGTCCTGATCCAAACCTCATGACTGCAGGTGAGGGTTGGAACGTAGATGGACCAGGAAATCCAGAGTTTTGAATTTCGACTCAAGTCTTTCTTCACCACGACCGCCCGAAGCAGCGCCCTCATTACTGAAGACGAGGCACCTTTCCATCGATCCTGCTCCATCCTACCATCACTCAGGAACAGGACTCCCAGATACTTGAACTCCTCCACGTGAGGCAGAGACTCATTCCCGATCCAGAGGGAGCATTTCACCTTTTTCTGGTTGAGGCCATGGGCTAAAAGGGGCTGACTTTCATCACAGCTGTTTCACACTCAGCTGAGAACCACTTTAGTGCACGCTGAAGGTCATGGCCTGAAGATGCCAACATAACCACATCATCTGCAAAAAGCCGAACCCGACCCCCTCCTCTCCACGACTTGAGATCCTGTCCCTGAACACCATAAACAGGATAAGAGACAAGAGATAGACCTTCTGGAGTCCAACCTGCACTGAGAACAAGCTCAACTTTGTGCCGGGGATAATCAAAAGATCTGAACTATCGCTTTAAGAAAGTTATAAATTGTTCCTATTTCGTAAAATTCTTGGTATTTTCACTGCTGTTTCATGAATAAAACCTTAGTGTTAGTTATGCTGGTGTAGGTCCTAAATCAGACTTTGACTTGAAGTCCCAACAGCGGCTGGAAAAATGTATTAAAACAGCATTTAAGAAGAAAGTTTAGTATTTTTATTACCATTTTTAAAGCCTGATCCTAGTGGTAATACAGCTGAAGGCACTTTAGCTGAATTTCAGCTGTAAGTTATTACATCTGATTTTATACACAGTCTCTGGTACAAACTGCTGGTGTTCTGCTCTCATTAATTCAGGACAAAGACTATAAGCTCTTTTCCCAGCTTAAAAATAGATTTCATGACATACACTTTGTGCATTCAAAACTCAATACCTCAGTTGTCTGAATGTTCTCTGCTTCCTTAAATAAGTTTAAACATTGTCAGCTGATGCAGAAATGTCGTATTTTTGTCTCATTCTCGCCAAATTTGCAATATTATCTCATCTGAACCCATCTCACAAATCCTGAGGACTGCAAACTTCTGCAAACGCTAGAGGCAAAATGGAAATGTGTCTTAACTGGCAGAAATACACATCTGATGTTACGTCAGATTGAAATAAATGTTTGAGATTTACACCTAATAATAGTAAGTAAAATATAAAATTGGCATTGTCAGTTTAAGAGTTTTTTTTTTCCTCTTAAACTGTTTTTTATTTTATGCTGAGGTGATTAGTGCCACATAAAGGAGTCTTTATGAAGGTTTAAAACAATGCTTTTCCTTTTCTTGGAATCCGCAGCGCTTTAAAAAATGCATATATGGGAGAATTTATGTCAACTTTACAAGTTTTATCCCCTCCAGGAGTTTGCAGGAGGTGGAAAAGTGGCACACGCCCAGAGTTTCTGGGAAATCCCACTAAAAGTTTGGTTTCACTTTTTGTTTCCTGTGTTGTACCAAAGAATGGAGAGTTTATGAACAATTCTTTTTGCAATCCTGTCACTTTGAGTTTTTCTCCGGTCGTACAGTTTTGGTGTCATGGTGTCGTGTTGGAGAAACAAACAGTAATGGAGGACAAGAAAGTCCAACATCTTTCAGTTTTAGGACGTAAGATTTGGTCTTTGCCAGGTTCTAAAATAATAAAGTATCCAAATAAAAGACTGGGGATCAGACACTGAACCTCGATAAGCCTGATGAGGGATCACAGACTACAGGATTTGTCAAACCGACTAAAACCAACTGAACGCGTCAAACTTTGAGGGTAAACAAGCATGGACAACAATCGTCTTGCTGCCGCAGCAATCTGCTCTTCTGACATCGTTCCCTGTGTCCCGCCGTCTCTTTTTCATTGGCTGTTGGTATCGCGTGTTTGTAGTTGGGTCGTTAATCAATCTGCTTGAAGTTGTCCAGATTCAATTGGCTGTTCCCCAACTAGAGCAGACTTTACCCAGCTGGGAGTCGTGGGTGAAATTGCATCTCCAGCTCTCGGTTTGAAAAGTTTCCTCTGAATGGACCACAAGACTTCTGGATCAATATCCTTTGGACAGATGAGACCAAAGTCGAGACGTTTACCCATAACACACAAACAGCAGATCAGAACAAACACCTAATACTGCTGAGCACGGTGGTAGAGGGCTGATTGTTTGGGCTCCTTGCATGAACTAACTAATCTACAACAGAACGGCTCAAAAAGAGAAGAATCAAGGTGCTGCAACGGTCCAGTCAGAGTCCAGAACCTCAAC
>JAOXNZ010000074.1:19687308-19706042 GCA_028566095.1 Kryptolebias brasiliensis
CTGATTATAAGACCTGAAAATCAAAACAGCAGCTTTTCAATTAGCTAAAGCTAATTTACAAATGTTCTTTTCAGTCAGATCTGTATTTATTATTTGTCTATATTACACAAATAATCCAATGACTAAAAGTTAGAGGTCAAGAATCAGTAGTGCTACTAATATTTAGATTAGCTTAGGTCAAGTGTCACATTTTGTAATATTAGGTTCTAAAAGATAAAAATCGAATAAATGTTTAATACATTTAAGAGTCATCAAACGTCACAGTTTATTTTAGTTTGTGACACAGAGATCAGAGATACAAGGCAGACTTTATAAATTAACTGTACACATAGTAATAATAAAACCTCCTGTTAATGTCTGGAATAAAGGATCCATTGATTTGAAGTTAATAGTCAATCTAACACTAACATCTTATAGAGAATAAATAAGTATTTTTCTTTCACAACGGGACAGACTTTACAGGAACAGAGGGTTCACTGATCGGTTTCACATTTTACCACCATGTTTATATCGCTGTTTTTACGCCATGTCAACACACAGCTGCTAAACTCTGAACTCCCACACGTCCCATTACTGGGATTACATCTACAGTAACTGTTGTCCTGTGGGGGACGATACCTGACAGGGTGGAAGGGCTTCTTGGTGCGGTCCGGTTGAGACTGCTCGATGGTCACCTGCTGGCTGGGAGTTTCAAGCTACAAAAAGACACACAGGTTTGTTTTTGTTTTTTACAGAGTGGACTGAAGCTCAAAGCTGCCCTTCAACCACATCAAGATTTTTGAAAAACTTCATGGAGTCAATGAACTGGTCAACAAGTCAATATCTGAACGGCCACACTGATTTATTGTCCGGTGTGAATCCTGAAAGCTGATTCTGGGTACAATGCTAAATAATTTCAAACAAATTGTTTGTCTTTAATGTCTTTGTGTTGCTCAAAGTTGTCTTATGGCTCCTACAACTCAAAGGAAAATGGGGTCTTGTTTAAGCCAGTTTCCCACTGGGCTATGACTGTTGGAAACTAGTTGGTGACTCAAAATTTTGAGAAAATTAAGAGAAAATGGGCAAATTTTCAGTTGCCCTCTCACTGAATTCTAAGTTTGTGACCAACGACACATGTGGCTGTGTTTTGTGCATCCAGTTTTTAAACATTACAGCCCATTTTCATGTGCACTCGAGGCCGGGGACATTATATTACTGTCCACCTCTGTCCAAATCATTCCCACTTTGTAAACACCTCAGCAGCTGCCCTGACGTTTATGATTTAATCTCCTGGAGTACACGTTAGAAATGAAGATAGGCAGATTTGCACCAGTTTTTTCATAATTATTATTAATCATCAGTGTGGGACTTTTCCACCTGCACGTTTGGGGTTGTAGCCTCAGATGTTTTCTGTAATAAGGAGTGCTCTAGAAGTAAATTCACACAGGTTCAAGACGGATCTAAGTTGAATGCATCAAAACTGAGAAGGGTTTGAAACGAGTTCCAGATGCCTGCGCCAAAAAAGAGAAGGGTTCGGGACAAGATTTGAGACGCTCACGACAACTCTACAACTAATTTAAGAGAAAATTTATTGCACAGATTTTTTTGAACTTGTTCAAATTTCAAGCCTCAAGAGCCTCTGGGACTCATGCAAGGAAGCTGAGGACCCCTTTGAACGTTTCGAGACATTTTGAAGACTCCCTTATGGAGTCCATTCGCCCTCTAGTGGCCAGCAGTTGAATCCCAGTGAGATCCTGACTTCATTTAGACTACGCACCTTAACTCCAAACACTTTCAGTTGGAAGTGATCAACTTCCTGTGTCCCATTTGGCGTTCTGACAAAATGTGGATCTGCAGACACACCAATGTGAACGGTGACCTGAAAGTGGTTTTTCTTCTGGCAAACAAAGGCTTCGTCAGCTGAGGAGTAGTTGAAGCCCTTATCTGTATCGACGTGGTAGACAGGAGATGACCTGGAACACAATGATCTTTACACCATGTCCACAACAAATCACAGCCAAAAAACTCTCTGTTTGGATCTGTACTCACAGTGTTTGGTAGCTACGGCTGTACAAAGTGCTCCAGTGTTCTGCTCTGTAAGGTTCCCATGTCAGCAGCTGGGAAGACCCCAGACCCGGTCCATTCACAGTGTTCCCTGCACCAGCAATACGAGTCCCACCACTTTCACAACAAGTTGTCTCACCTGAAACTGGTTCCTCAGACTCAGACCTTCTCCTTTTTTTACTGTCCTGGGAGCTGATGAAAGAAGTCACAGATTTTGATGAACTTTGCACTCATAGTTTAAAGAAAGACTCATTTTAATTGAATTAATTTTATATTATTGTCATTATGTGGAATCTTTGCAGCTTTACCTTTCTAAGTCCACCTTTATGCTGATGATGACCTACTATACATACAGCACCATCAACTGCTATAAGCTTTAGCTTTATGTCTGTAGATATCAACAAATCAGATCCTTTTATTTGACCCACTGTCTTGTATGTCAGCTAATTCATTTCTGAACATCAGACTTCTTTAGAATTTAAAAAGGAAATGTTCAGATTATTTAACTCAGCTGACCTGGAGAGTAAAACATTCAGAGGAGAATGTTCTAATGCTATTTTCTTAGGAAATATGTCTGTTTTGTGTCTTTAATTTTGCACAATACCCCTAGTGTTCACTTTAGCATTTAGTCTTTTCTAATGAATCTTTATAAAAATGTTTAAATTTCCATAGCTCTAGATCTAGAGTTAGAAAGTGTTTGCTCACCAGGTGTGTAGTGTGGAGGCGGAGCCCAGCAGATGGTTTGAAGTTGGCGGGAGGACATTTGGGACCATGCCTGGGCCAGTAATGGATGAAATGTAGGAATTGGAGGGGGGTAAGGACGGAGAGGGAGGTGTAGGTGGGGTGTAACCTTTCAAACAGCTCTCTGGATTTAAGTAATGTTCGCTTGAGCGGTGTGTATCCGGATGAAGGGTAACAGGTAGGACTAGTGGGGCAGGAGGAGTCCCAGACTTGATGAAAGTGTTTGTGAGGCCCAAACTGTGAAGCCGTTCGTGGGTCTGTGGGTCTAGCTGGGAGGGGGCGGAGCCTCCGTCTTTGAATTGACAGGACAAAGGTCGAGTCTGTAGGTCTGAAGTTGACGGGGCGGAGGCTTGATCCCTAAAGCAACAGGATGCAGATCGGGTTGTTGGTTGAAAGACCTCCAGTCGGGTGGACCAGCAGCTACGCTCATGTCCAAGATCTGCCAAATAGAGGATCTATTCACTCAAAATCTCTTATTAATGCTTTGTTAATAATTTGGTTTGGTTGTCTTGAAGTTCTGTTTGGTTTGTCACAAACAATTATCTGATTAATCCAAATGTGTTGAAGTTAGCTTGCACTGTGGAAAACAACATGAAAGCTAAATTCAATTCAATACAATTCAAAAATAAATCTCAACTAAAACAAGTTGGGATTATTTAAACAATTCCAATTTAATTTTTAAAACTGTGGAAACTGTTGTTGATAACTGGGAGATTTCTTTAAACAATCAGAACATGTTTTTACATAGTTTGGACAGCTAATGTTTCCTGATTATGTCTGGCAGTATGAAGATGAGCATGTTTCCATAACTTTGGTGGACATTCTGACTCTAAGCAAGGTTTCTCTGTTACTTTACTTGTTATTCAAACTAAATAAAACTTTAGTTTCATTTGCAATTTTCATGTTTCAAACTGTCTTGCAACCTTGAAGGTTAAAAAATACTCACTTTAGATGTATAAAGAAAAAGCTACCTGAAATCCAATTTGAGCCAAATGTCACAGAGCCATCCATGTTTTGGATATACACTATAATCAATTTGGGAACATATTATTATTATTATTAACCTTTATTTAACCAGGCAAGTCCCATTGAGATCACAGACCTCTTTTTCAACATGCAGGTTTTTAGACTGAGGGAGGAAACCGGAGTGCCCGGAGAAAACAAACACCAGGAGAACATGCAAACTCCACACAGAAAGACCCCAGGTCCAACCTGGGGTTTGAACCCAGGACCTTCTTGCTGTGATGCAACAGTGCTGACCACTAATCCACTGTGCTGCCGAAGTTAGCTCGCACATATAATAAAGAACAAACCATATTTCTGTGTCCACGTGCCCCTTGGAAAGAAAAGAATCAGAAAGCGCTCAAATTGTTGAGATGAAATAGATCTAAGTTACTGGAAACGTGAAACAGCATCTATTACTGAAATGACTGCAGACGGCTGTGGATAGACCTGGGTCAGTGGTACCTGGTATCTGTGGAGGTGAACAGGCCTCTGAGCTTGAATCAGGAGGAGATTCAGGGAGCATGCTGGGAAAGGAAAACAAAAAAAAACAAACTGACATGATTTTGAAATGTATTTTAAATTCTTTTTCTGAAATGTTGGTCCTACATGAAGCTTTGTGTGTTTTTTACTTTATCATTAAACAAAAGACTTAAAGATTGGCAGCTGTGAGGTTTATTTGAACTATAATATTAAGGTTTGGACAGTCTTAGTTATCTCTATCGCAGTAGTAAGACACAACATTACTCTCTCAAAAATAAATAGTTTTTCATCTTCACAGATGAGCAGGTTTTCATTACCTTAGAAACATTCTGACTCTAAGCAAGATTCCTCTAAAATACTGTGGTTGACTAACCATAACACTGAGAATCACTTCAGTTTCATTTGCAGTTTTCTTGCCCTGTTCATCACAATTTATAGTTTTCACTTATCTGATAAGCAACTGGGTTGATGTTATATTTCTGAATGTTACACAATAGACTGTGTGTACAGATGTGACAGTGATGGAGAGGATTTCCCACATTAGAATGATTTAGTTAAGGCTTAACGTTATGGTACCCTCGTTTACAGTCAAACCTTTGTGATGGTGCTTGAATTATCCTGTTCACTCTGAGTTGTGTTATTAAACATTGCAAAATAATGTCAGTGTAGAATTATGTGTGTCTCTCTGAGTCTTACAAGCTGCTGGGGTCCATGTCGTTACAGAGGTACTGCTCCAGGATGCTCGTATCTACAGCAACAGAACTATCCAACACCCCGCTAACATCCTGACCTGCACAAACATGACAATCGTTACGTTAATTTACTCTAAAGTGCAATCACTTCATAAACCTTCTTCTTCTAATCTAAGCACATTTTAAACACAGTATAAGTAAACACCAACACAGAGTCACAGGTGAAGAAATATATTACAAGCTTTGTGTGTGCCCCGTTACCTACTGAGGTCAAAGCTTTCAGACTTTCAGGAATGTATTCGAGATTTTTCCTGCAACTTCTCATGGATACCTGGAATCTGTACTTCAAGAAGCAATAAAGATATCTGTCCTCACTCAGGGACACATGCAATGTCTGTCAGACCATATCAGGGACGAAAACAAACCTTTTTATACATAACTTAGACCTTCTTAAGGACAACTCCAATCAAATCTTGAATCTTAAAGGCTCTGTCCTACGGCGAGCTAGCAGAAGGCTACCAATGACAAAGTGGACTGTACAAGAGATACAGAGATGTGTTCAAGTCCAATTTCAAGAACTGTGGTATCTTAACAAGACCTTCTAAACCAGTGCTCTTGATTACCTTGAATGGTGCTCTGAGGGCAGAAGAAACTTTGACTCAGAGTTTTCAAGAGACCCAGAGACATCTTTAAAAAGACTAGTAAAATAACCTGAAAACCAAAACTAATGGTTTCTCTTTTAGATCTTTGGAAACCTCTAAACCAACATATTAAACATTTCAAACATCCAAGGACCACTTCAGCTTCTTCGTGGACCTTTGGGACCTCCTCGTGAAGTCTTTACCCTCCTGAAAGAACAACAAAACATCCTCAGTAGCACTGATCTCCCTCAAGCACAACTTCAGTGTCTTTAAACAATATTTATACCCCTAGAAACATTGAACTTTTTCTAAGATCAAATTCTCCAGGATCCCTGGATCTTTTAAAAAATGCTTCTTTTTCTTTGAGCCATCCCAAAGGTCACTTTAAATTCTTCCTGGAACCTAATTAAGGACAACTTAAAAAGCTCTTCTTGGACCTGGACCTTCTCAAAGCTACAGGAATGAGAACTTCTTGCAACACCCCTGGATTGTCCTTGTAGCTGATACAAAGTGGTTTGAGACTTATGGAGCCTCATCAGGGTTAGTTTCTTCAGACACACCACCAGACCCCTAAACCCCTAAACAACCACTAAAAACACATTTTACTTGCTTTTATTCTTTATTTAATAAACTTTCCTGAGGGCCACTTGAATCTCTTGAAGCACTTTTTGATGCTCCTTAATTAAATTTCTTAAAGGACCACTGGAACATTCATCCACTCAAAGATCCTGGAAGATCTTAAACATTTCAACAGATTCTGTGATATCTGCAGACAGGCAGTAAATGCTGATGAAACGTCTCACCGCTGAAGAACTGCTGCAGCGCCTCGTGCTCTCCGAGGACCTGGAGTGGCGGGCGGTTGGCTCCAGGATCCATGCTGCCCAGAAAGGGGCCTGGAGGAATCAGAAGGGACCCCAGCCGGACAAACACAAGATATTAACAGTAGGAACATAAACACAGTACCTAAATATTGTAAAAATAAATGTATATGTAAAAGTAAGTTCTTTCGGCTGCTCCCTTTCTTCAGGGGTTGCCACAGCGAGCAAACGTGCACAATCAATTTGGCAATTGTTTTATGCCAGAAGATTATAAGACCACGGCACTGACCACCAAGACACCGCAGCCCCAAAAACAAATATATATGTACAAGTGTATATTTACACTTTTTATCACAAAGAACAAATGGAAACGAGATTAAACAAAGAACCTCAGAGCTTCATGTGGGAATTATCTCAGGGAGCAGTCAGATTTATGATGCAATAAGATCTAAAGTTCAAGGTTAGAACTTCTGATCAAATATTATAAAGAAAGTTTAACTCATAAATAATAAATGGTTCACTCTCTTTCTAGGCTATGCAAATCTTTTTTTACGACGTGGTTCTTATTCACAGGTGTGAATAGAGCCCCCCAAAAAACGAGATTACAAATAGGAGCAGCCAAAAACAAGCTTTGTTCAAGAGGTGGTTAGCATCACCATCAGAGTTTCACCATCCAACAAAGGCTCAGAGGAGAACTGCTAACCCTGGTTTGGATATCTGGTCAAGATATCTTCCAGATGCTTTTCATGTGTTTTGTGTGTCTGAAAGAAGTAGCCAGTAAGAGGAAAGAGTTACAGCCATGAAAGTCACAACATTTAATATCAGTATTACTGGACTCCTAAAGACACTTGATGTTGGGAGCAATGATAGGAGATTCTGCAGGAGTGTTGCCTTCAAATGCTCTTCCTTAAAGTGTTTATTTTTATATATCATTTGAGCATTTTTTGACAACAACCAGTGTTTGTTAAGAAAGACTTGAATGAGTCTTAAGACCTGGTCAAAAAGACCAGAACTTAGACTTGTCCTATTGAAAGTCTCAGTCTTGTTGCAGAACCATCTGCATTTTTATTTAATGATTTTGGGCACCTTACAAACACAGACATGGTCACAACATTGTTTTTTAAATATTTTACGTTGCTGCAAAAGTTACAGGTTAAATTGTAGCACCTTAAATTAGACTCCAGAGCTCTGGAGTCAATATGTTGCATTCAACGTTGCTGGAACGTTGTTGCAAGGTATCCCCAAGTTTATGGCAATGTTGCGACACCACCCATTATCATCTTAATACTGCAGCTCAGAATGGACTCTGGAGTTTCTTTGTTTCCTGAAACCAGTCAAGACCACAGCTGTTTGGATGTCATTTAACTGCCTATGACTTGTCAGACTTCTACTGGATTTAAAGTTTCCTGATTCAAAGTTAACGTCTGTGACTGTTCCCCTCCTCTTCATCAAGTTTCCTCTAAAGCACAGGTGTCAAACTCCGTTCCTCGGGGGCCGCTCTCCTTCTTGCTTTAAAACACCTGGTTTAAACGAATGACTTGTGGACATGCGTCTGGAGAACTTGATGATTTGGTGAGAAGGTCATTAAACCATTTGAATCAGGGGTGTCTGAGCAGAAAAACCTAAAACTTCCAGGACAGAGGAGCCTTGAGGCCTGGAGTTTGACACCCCTGACCTAAATTAACTCAAGAAGCTCAGAGAGGAGCACAAAGACACAAAGACAATTCAATTCAGACTCTGCAGCTGAACGTTTAAAACCTGCTGGAAACACGTTCATCTTTATTTAGCACTTGGAACAGAAAAGAAAGCTAAATGTAAGACAACTACTGGTAGCAAAGAGATTTCGGAGTCATTGGAGAACATCTAGAACGTGGTGAGAGCTGTGTCTTCAAACATATGAACGATGTTCTGAACCCTCATTACAGCCCGGAGGGGTTTTTCCTTAGATGGTGTTTGAGTCTTTGGAACAGATTTATTATTTAATGTTTTTTTTTGTGTCTCTGAATCAATATTTGAATGTTGTGGGTGGTCTTGGTGCTCCATTGAAGCTTTCTCCAGGACTGTAGAGACTCGCAGTCCAACTGGGCTGTTGTTCACTGAGGAACGTTAGTGTAATGAGCCAGGAGGCCTTTTGCACAAAATGTCTGTGTTTTTATAAATCCTGGTTTCTTTACTGTTGAACAAAGACATGCCGCCATGTTTGTTGATATTTTTGAATTCTTCAGGATGCTCACACACAAATACAAACCGTCACTGCAGGAACCTATGTCTCATTCAAGTAATTATAATAAAATGAGCATTATGGCAGCAATCACCTTCCAATATTTAATTAACCACAATGGTTGAAGTACAAGCCCTACTCTGTTCTTTGAAGGAAACAGATTCAATATTTTACACAAAACAATAAATGGGATTAAATTGTGCAGATCATAAACCTGAACAAACTTCAGACTAAAACCCAAACATATATCAGTGTTGCCTCTTAAATAAGTCCTACGCTGCAGTTTGACTCACAGGATTTGTTTTAAACTTCTGTCAGGATGTCAAAGTGAGTTTGTTGCATAAACACTCTGTTTATCTTCCACCGAACCAGGAAATCCTCTCAACTGGATCTCATGAATACAGTTTTAATTCAACCCGTCAGCTTTTAAATGGTGTGTTTACATATTTATGAATGCAACTATTTCATTTATAATGGGTTTCGTTGCCATCTGGTAAAACAATCCAGTTTAAACAGGAACCGCAGCTCAGATCTGATCAACATTTGTCCAAACACACCTGTGTTCGTCTCCAAGATGGCCGCCAGTCAGTCCGACAGCAGAAATCTGCGTTGACCCGGCCTGCTCGTCTTCAGGTACAATCCATGTGTGAGATTCAGATTTTAAATCCTCAAAGTTTCTCCAAATATTCCACTTCTTCTTCTGTGGTTTCTGCAGGCAGAGGCACTTCCTGTGGTGGATTAAATCTTCTTGTTGTTTGTGGCGAGCCTCTGGGTCGTCTTCGTCTCTCAGGTGGACTTTGAGCTTTGAACAAGTAAAGGTAAAAGGTGTTCACTTACCTGACGTAGCTGTTGAGCCATAAAACAGCCAGTCTTCCTGTAACACAGACACACAGATATCCTTACAAAGCTGCAGACGTGTCAATTCTGTTTTATTAAAATAAAAAAACAAACAATCCCTGCAACAAATCTATAAGTTAAGAGATTTCCAAATGTTTCTGTCTGAATTATGATCATTCTCGTAAAAAAAAAGAGTCAAAATGTTTGGATGGGATTCTTATAAAGACACAGTAATATGTAAAAACCTTAATTCAATTTGCTTTTTAAAAATATTTGGCTTCCAATGAGCCAGACTTTGCTGTAAACTTTAAGTAGTCTTGAGTAATGTTGAGATGTTCCCATTTTTTGGCTGAATCCATGAAAAACATAACAGAAAACCAAGTTTGGAGGTGAGGATTTAACTCAACAATGATGGGAAATAAACAATTTCTTATTCTTGATGGTAATTTGCAGATTGATATTTCTCAGAAAATGTTTGTTCTCCTCTCAGGGTTGAATATTTCACCAAGAGAAAACATTTTGTTGATTTCTCTTTTATTCTTTTCCCCTCACATAAAACTGGTCGTTCCTCTGAATGGAATATGTTTAAAATAATGAGAAGATTGTACGTTTTCTGTGAAAATTCAATGATGCTGAAACTGAACTGTTAAAGTTAAAACAAATAAAGCACAAGCAGAACAGTATCCAAAAGCTAAAACTAGCAAAACGATATCATCAGTAAACAAAATTAGAGCAACTATCCTGAAATAAATTTGTCCAGAAGATGGTGCTGTAGTCTTTATGTTGTAACGTCTCCCTGGACAGAACGGTTCCTCTGATCAGAGACTCTGCTGTTAAATCAAACTCGAGGTTTTTGTCTCTTAAAGGTTATTTCAACTTCCTGTTGGTCCAAAACTGTTTTTATCATATGAAAAATATTTGCAAATTAGGAAAGCTGGTGTAAAAACATTGAACTGGAGGTGGTTATTCATGCTTTTATTTCCTGTTGTTTATTGTTTTGCACATTGCACATTTTAAGTGTTTTAATAAAAACGCTGCTGATCGTCTCCAGCTGGTCCAAAATTCTGCAGCGAGGCCCCTAACTGGATCAGGCAAAGAGCACGTATGACTCCTGCTTTAGAGACTCTTTAATAGTTACCTGATCATTTTAGATTTCATTCTAAAATATTGTTTTCTTTAACTTTCATGGCTCCTTATACTGAACTGTTAAAGCCGTATATACTCAGGTCCTCTAAGCAGAACCTATTAACAGTTCCTAAGATATCAAACTCTATCTGTTGCACCTCGACTGGAATAAACATCCTTTGGTTTGCTTTGTATTGACAGTTTGGACTTACTTTAAAAAGCAGCTGAAGACTTGTGAAGCACGTTGTGATTTATGTCTATGAAAAGTTCTCTATAAAAACACTTTTGTTACCTGCTTCCCACCCGACACTCCTCATTGGCCTCCGATGACTGAGGTGACTTTAGGGGCCCAAGTGGAGAAAACTGAGGGGCCTTAATGTTAAAAAAAGAAACAGTTGGAAAGAAAAGTGATGCTACTTTCTGTCTTCAGTGGCCTTTATAGCAAACTTAGAAAATAATGACTTGCTGACACTTACCAAATATGCTTTTAACACCTCTGGGGCGGCTGTGGATCAGTGGTTAGAGCGGATGTCCTCCAACAAAAGAGTTGAAGGTTCGGTTTCTGTACAGTAAACCCCTCCTTCCCTCACTGTATGAATGTGATCTAAAACATTGATTAGACTCTACAGAAGAATTTATCCAGGTTAGCTCTGTAGAGCTGTAGTAGAGTGCTGCATGGATGTGTTGATGGGGACATGAGGGTAGATTGTGTTTTAAAGAGCTTTGATTGGCTAGAAAGGTGCTATATAAGTACAGTCCATTTATCGTTTAATCTGTCTCCATGTCCGCATTAAGTCAGATGCTCCTCAGGACAGAATCAGGCTTTATTGTTGACATTTTCATTCTGTGACGAGCAGAAAAGGAAAACATGATTAAATAAAGGTGCAAAACAGAGTTAAACAAACTCATAAGTTGACTGTTGGTTAAAAAAGGGTTAAATTCAGTATTAGTTGCCAAACTTTCCCATCCAAATCTGCTGCATAAAAAGTCTTACCTGAATAAAAAATGAAAATTCAACCTTTTCTAGCTAAAATTGTTCAAGAATACCTTAAAGAACATGTCTCATACCGAACTGAAAATTACAACATTTAACGCTAAAGACGAAGTTTACAGCAAAACAAAACAAACAACTTTTTAGTTAGAAGCTTTCAGCTCCAACAACAAAACAATATGTAACGACCCAAAGTCATCAAAACAGATGATCAAGCTAACATTAGCTTAGCACTTCAGCTAACATTAGCTTAGCACTTCAGCTAATATTAGCTTAGCATTTCAGCTAACTTATCCACATGAAAATACATCAGCTGAAACATGATGTGGGAGTTTATTAAGCTGTATGTAATAAGATATTCAGATACAAATTTAATAAAAGTGTTTTAGATAAGCTGTTCAGGCTGAAACTGACCTGGGAAACTTAAAAATAAAAGTCATTAAAAGTTGTACATTTATTTTATGTATTATGAATTTTGTGATTTTTGAGTTCATATGTGAAACATTTAATTTACCAAAGGAATGACTTTATTCTTTATTTTCATGAAACTCAAATGTATTTATGTTAAAAATGTGTTCATATTTAGGACATTGTGGACTAATTACTATTTAATTGTTGTAACGTTATTATTCCACCACTTAATAAAGTTAAACAACATGTGGGTACATCCTAAAACATGATATTCAGAGAAATAAAAAACAAATAAAAAGGATTTTATTGGGCTTTACTGTCACCAGAATGAGGAAGAGTAGCTCCTACAAAGATATTATTAAACAGCACGCAGTGTAACAAAAATAGATGCTTCATTTTGTGCATAGCAGTCAATGACAGCAAAAATATTAAATATTTCTCTTGAGAACTGTATGCACTGTGGCACTGAAACTAAAAGTACTCAAACTAAACAAAAAGTTAAATATCAAAAATGATATGTAGAATTATTAGGTGAAAGGTTTCTCCTCAAGCTTTAAGTTAAGAGAAACAGCAGGAGAAGCTGGATCAGGCTTGCAAAACAAGCACTACAGGCACTCTATGGCAAAACTTACTGCCAAGACGAGACAAAGTTAGTGAACCCAAAAAGAAAAAGAAAAAACTATCACTGCTGTGCAAAATATCGCTTGGTTTGGAGCTTGTTAAAGTACAAAGAAATCACATTTTGCCATTTTTTCCCCAAGAAACATGGCATTTATAATGTAAACTAAACAGATCTCATTTAATTTCGTGTTCAAAAAACAAACAAACATTTACCCCAGAGAGGCATCTGAGCAGTCACAAGAATGAATGAATTCCAGGGTCCAAAGGTTTAAAATATTCTGACAATATTAAGACAGAAAATTAAGAGTCATTGGTTGACGGGGTGATGCCTCTTGGTTTCATGTTATGTTCTGCTCATCGCCTCTTGAGTTGTGGGTCCAGTTCACAAGCAGGGCTGGAAACCGTACGAGCTCAAGTTCTGAAAGATACCGAAGAAAAAAACCCAAAACAAACGAGGGTTAGATTTCTTCAGAACTCCATCAGCCAACAAATATGCACCATGTAGCTGACAAAACTTGAATAAAAAAAAAAAAACGAGAGTCTAACAGTGTAATCCCTAAACCGCAAGGCTCTGGCGTCCTCTTGGATAGTTTTAGAGGACACGTGAAGTAAATGGTTGAAACAGACAGAAAAACACCCTGCAGTGCTGTTCACAAGTTTCTAACGTGGCGGCGAAACAAGCTCAAACCACCTAGCTCTGCTCTCGCAGTCATTTATATACAGCTGGTTGACTTCACCCTTTTCCTAAACAAAATCAATTAAACTCTCATTGCAAGTGTTACTAATGTGCTTAATTCAGCACAGGCTAGTTTTAGCATGTTCCATTTGTGGCACTGCTACATACAAGTCTGCAGCCTAATTAGGTTCTGGTTTTAAAGCTGAAGTTAAATTAAATTTCTATGTTGACTCTAGCAGACGTGGCAGCAGGTAGAACTACGAAGCGAATGTGAAGGTTTTTACCTTTGAAAGACTAAGAAGGAAACCACCTTTAGATAATGGAGGACGGTGCGTCTTTAAGCAGCACAACACAGACCAAAAATAGACAAAACAGGACAGTCAGCGTGAATAAGCAGAGCAGTCGTCGAAAAGGAAACTTAGTGACAACAGAAAAGAAGAATTATAGGAACGTGATAGTGGGAAGTGGGAGTCCCCCAGGAACGAATGCGTACACTTCCTTTTTCCCCATTAAACCTTAAACTGAGCAACTACTCAGTGCACAGCATCGCCTCCCCATGAGTCAACTTTGGATAAGCACTAAAAACTGTAAATAATGGAAGACGTATTGTTTCCTTGTTTAGGACTGAGAATGTCCAGCAAAGAAAACAATATGGCCACAAGAACAGAATGAACGGATGACACTGACAGAGCAGGGCAGCCAAACAGATTCTTATCAGAGTCTATACTTACAGGCAAACTTTGCCCAGCCAGTACTATAATGTGAAGAGGAGAGCGCAGCAGAGGAACAGAGACAAATAAACGAGAGTGAACAAACCTGCACAGGCTGGAACGAAGGAAACAGACGCAGGAAATGACATCCTAAATGCTGCTCAGTTGAGATAAGAATTCTGCAGCTTTCTTTTGCCAAATCTATCAAACCAACATTCACTTATAGCAAGCTTCAAGAACCCTTCTTGGAACTTACCGGTCCAGTTCGCGTGAGGGGAATGTGCTGGGAGCTGCAGAGGGCCAGCGAGGCCACGGAGCTAGGCAGCTCCTGGATTGAAGCTTCTTCCAGGTTGTCGATGCGAGGTTTCTTGATGTGAGACTCTGGGCTGGTCAGAGGAGTCACGCTGTTTCTCCTGATCAGAGTACCAGGACCTCTCTTAACCTCCTGCAGGAGTGTTGAAGAATTCAAAGACTTCAGAGTCAGAAGCTAATCGTGTCTTATCGCAACATGTTTTTGTGGTTTTAACATCTGACAGATGAAGGAAGTGGTAGTAGTTCTCAGTAATCAGTCCACTAACCTCCGGTCTGTCTCTGTGGGTGTTCACTGCCTCCACATTCAGAGAGATTGATTCGACTTTGCACCCGTAGGCGACAGGGGTGAGCTTCAGCACTGTGTGGAGGGGACACTTCAGGTAGGGCATCTCCTCTGGATCGACAGATGGTGAAGAAAAAATAAATTAATAAAAATTAGGTGCTGCAGATAATTAAAACTAAAAAGGGCTTGTAGGAGTTGTAGTACCCACCTGCACTCTTGTCTAAAAAGTAAGCAAGCAGGCAGCGCATGACAGCCTGGTGACAGACGACCAAAACGTTCTCCTGCCTCTCCAGCTCCATGATAACAGGCTCCACCCGCTGGACCAGGTCCTGGTAGGACTGCAGTCAGGAGTAGGTTTTAGTTATTGTTAGTGAGGCAGTTGAAGCTAATAAACTATTCTGTATTTAACAACCGTAGGCGGCTCTGGTACCTCTCCAGCTGGGTAGCGGTAGTAGTATTTATCTTCGTCTCTAAGGGCAAACTCTTCAGGGAACTTCTCCTTCACTTCATCGTACGTCATCTCCTCACACATCCCCTAAAATGTCAATTAAGCGAGTCAGATTGGGAACAACAAAGCAGTGCGAGGTGTTAAAGTCTGGGTTTTGGTGCCACTCACAGCATCAATCTCATTAAGAGCCTTCCACTGTTCGTACGGGACTCCCAGGTGCTCGGCGGTCTGGATGCAGCGGCGCAGCTGGCTGGTCCAGACCTTCAGGTCCTTCAGCTGCTGCTCCTCTACAAACCGGGCCAGGGTGGCAGAAAACTACAGCAAGCAGGGAAAAGTGTTAAGCACCTTATATACAGCACCCTATAAACCCAGAGCTTTCCCCCCTCGTATTCTGCGGTTCTGTCTTTGGTCGTACCTGTCGACCTCGCAGCGAGAGGCCAGAGTCGCCACCCAACCGTCCCTCCAGGTTGTCGGTGCTCTCTCCGTGTCGACACAGGTAGATGGTGCGCGGCTGGACGTGAATGTTCATTAAGTAATAGACGATTTTACTCTGGATGTGATCCTGGATCCGGTTGACAAGGAAACGGCGACCCACGTCTATGACTTTGATGAAGGAGAGCTCCCTGGAGGAAGAAGCTACGCATGATTGATCTGTCTGAAGGTTTGTTCCAGTTTTAGAACAATAAATAAATAAAAGATCGAGATTTACCTGTCGTGCCGATCTGGGTCCAGAGGTTGGTAGCTGGTTTTATAACATTCAATCCTCTTCTGGAAATCCATCATGGCGTCGGTCTTGTTGCAGTCGCGGTAGTCCGGACAGGACACCTTCACTTCCTGCACAAGGAGCAAAACTGTCAGACAGCAAAAAAAAACAAAAACACACCTTATACCAAAGAGAGATTAACATTTCATTTCCCATCCAAACTGAATCTGGTGAGAAAACATTTCAAAACCACAAAGACATGCTTTTTAACTCACCATGATGTTTGACGCGATGACGTTCGGATCGTCGCACACAGACTCGATGAAGAATATCTGAACAGACCAAAAAAAAAGACCTTTAAGTTTCATTTTGCCGCAGTGGCGCTGTCATCGTATTGCAGCTCCTGTTGCCATAGCAACACGTACCTTGAAATCATTCTCTTTGCCAAACTTGAGGATCAACTCCCGCCTCTCTCTTGTCGTGTTGGTAGCATCGAACACCTGAAAGAGAACATGGAGGCAGTTCGGTTAGGTGATCATTTTGTCATTGCACATCAGCTCCTGACCCAAACATGGGGAAACTTACTGCTACTTGGCCTCCTTCATCCTTCAAGTAGTTCTTGACATCTCTCAACGCTGCTAAGGCACACTGCCTGAAGAACGAAGACAACACAAAATGTGAAATAAGTCTAACACCACAGAACGCCATTTGCATGCGAGTGGAGGACTTACTGCCTGATTTTAAAGGCAGACTCATTATCAGGCTTGAAGAAGTCGTAGGAGCTGTAATTAACGGCCTCCCTGCGGTACTCTCCAACATTGAAAACTAGGCGTACAGACAGAGAGAACCTATTATGAACACCACATCTTGGAGTTCGAAACATGAGCTGACGCTTCTTGGTAAACTACTTAAGGGTCAGCAACGTCTCATCGTGTAACTGAGACGCTGCTGAACCCGATTGACCTGAACGTTTGAGTCCCGCTTACCTTTGGTGGGTATGCCGATCCAGTTGAGGTAGCGGGTGAGTTTCTTGGACATGTACGTCTTGCCCCGAGCCGGCAGACCCACCATCACAATGACGGTGGGAGGGTTGGCGAAATGAGGGGCGCCGGTAGCTGCAGAGAGGAAACATGTATGAATTTGTCCATTTGTCTCCAGGGTAGCACACAAACGATCAGCTGATTCACCTTTTACTTCCACCTCACTGCACAGCCGACCTACTTTTGTGAGCCCTACATGAGCCGGGACAAATCGTTTTTAAAATCGGCCGCACGTATAAAGTAATCCCTTCCCTTAGGCCCATGAAACATTTTATTCCATGTCGAGAATCTTTGTAGTTGGATTTGAGCTCGTAATCACTAAGTGTCCACAGAGGCCACTCATGTTCTCACAACACAAGTACCACAGTTGGATGGAAAAACGGATCAAGCCTTAAGACAAATTTTCAGACATCTGATTCACAATATCTGGGCTTTACTTTCATTCGTCATCTCATTTGTCCATAACTCATATAAATAAAGAGAAAGTGTTTTGTATAACAAAACAAAACTGCCTTTATATTTTTGAGATGCAAAAAGAGAGATGCCTAGGCTTAGCAGACAATAAACCAGCAAACACACGTGTCCTTTACAGGCTGTCAATCCAGGTGAAAGACATCCACTTTTTATAGTGTTTTCATTTTTCTTATGTAGTACTTTTGTTTCAGTTTAGTTGTACCACTACAAGAAAAACAAGTATTGAACATATAAAGTCCTGCTAATTTTAGACTACTGTAAGTAACATTAAACGTCATTTTCCTTGTTCTACGTTCCTCACGAACATCAAATTCAATCATTTCTCATCGCGGTTCGTTCGTAAATGAATTTGCAGCGGCGTGACGTCACTCCGTCCGCACGCGACGCTAAACCCACCAATAGGAAGACACCTCAGGCGTCATGTGCAGGAATCGAGAGGGGAGGGGAGGGGCAGGAGGGAAAATTAACGGTTGCCATGGTGACAGCACGATGACGTAGCACATGTGCCGATGAAGACCACCGATAAATTGATTCAAAATGCCGGCGTAGCGCAGCAGGTGCAGCGACGATTTGATTACTTTCGGGCGTTGTGTCGGTAACAGCGGCGATGTTTTCACGGCATGACTGATTGATAAGACCGTTAGATTAAAACATAAATAAATAAATAAATTTATTAGACACAGAAACGGAGAAGTCAAGCCGCCACGGTGCCCTGAGATTACAAAGAGTGATGCACAAGACAAGAGGAATCGGTGTTTTACCTTTTCCTCTTCGCTTATCATCCTTGGTGGGAACCCAGGTCTTTTGGATCCTGTTCTGGGTCAGCTCTCTTGGCATTCCTTAGTTAGAAGAAAAAAAAAAAAAAGTACAATTCAGCGGAACTGAGTCGCTTACAGGTTCGGGGCTCAAAAGCTTTCTCCCCCTCCTTTTCTTTAAAACAAAAGAGCCGGTTGTTGTCGCCTTTTAGCGGGACCTTGTTCGCTCTGCTGCGTCTCCCTTCGACCTCGTTGAACCGAGATAAATCTGCCGGCTCTGCGGCGAACATCCGCTTTTTAAACCAAGCCTGGAAGGGCAACGTGACCGCGGTGACGAAACTGGACGCGCGAGCCGAGGCACTCATTCGCGCATGCGTGAAACGCAGACACGTGTGCGCACACAGAGAGGCTGCTACAGCTCCCCCTTGTGGTCAACTTTATATAGATATTTTTTTTAGGATAATATTTTAAATGTAATTTAAAATATTATTTATGTTTTAGTAGCTTAACACAGGCGATAATCCCCGTTTTAACGAGTCGTTCAATTGTTTATAGTACTTTACCTATAAACTTACATGTACTGTTTGTATAAATCATTTCATTATTATTTTGATAGCTTATATTATATATTTTTTAGAGATGTATAATGTATATTCGAATCATTTTCTTCTCTTTTTATCATTTCGTAAAGTTAATTTTTGTGCTGT
>JAOXNZ010000074.1:20407772-20428442 GCA_028566095.1 Kryptolebias brasiliensis
TCAGGGATGAGGAGGCACATAACTCACACCAGCCATGTGTTGGCTTTATTATGTTGTGGGGAAAAGGTTTCTTTGATTTGACTGACATTTCTTTTAGTAAACTTTTACCATATGAAACATTACAAATGTAAATGTTGTTTAAAAGTTTACTAAATATTTTTAAGTGTGATTTAGAGATAACATTTTGAAGATTTTAACTCAAATTATTGGTTATAATGACCCAAACAAAATAAGTACAAATAATCTTATAGATTGTTTTGGTTCAGTTAAAACAGTTTGTTTTTACAGTGTACGGCTTTGGCTCTAAAAAAAAAAATTACAATAAAATATATTGATATATTTGTGTAAAAAAAAAAAGGTGATCAGGTCTGAGTTTGTCCATTAAAGCCTAAATTTCTGTCTTTGGATGAGTTTTTGAGCAGCAAATCTAAACTCAACTTATTTTAAGTTACAGCTTTAATCAGTGAGAAAACACGAGTTTGATTTGTCTGCTTTGACAGGATCTATAGATCTGGAGGACAATCTACAGATAAAGGAAGTGAGGAGACAATTCAGGGACAGACATGTTTGGTCCAGATGATGTTTGGAGCTGTGATTCAAAAACTCCATCAACTCTCTTCTCTAAAGCCCGACAGGAATTTAAGACTTGACAGAAATAGACTCTTATTTTTTAAGAGTATCTGAGCTTTATTATGAAACTTCAGGGTAAAACGTCTTCCTGTTTGCCCTTTAAGTTTTTTTTCTGATGGAATAATAGAAGCTCTGCTGACTCAGAATCTGTTGAGTCACTTGTTGCCATGGTGATTCCCTCCTTTGCTGGAGAGCCTAGGGAGGAGGTGGAGCTTACTGCCCCTCCTCTTGTCAGAAACCCAGAGTAAAAAGTAAGCCTCAGACAAACAGTCTCTGAGTGAAAACTATCAGTCGGAGCAAAGAATTTCTTGACCCGTGAGCAGCAGAAGGTTCTGATGGACCCACAGGTTTAGGTTGATGGTTCTACAGTGTTTTTTGGAGAATATATATCAAGTTAAAAAGAGCCTTCACTTCCTGTTTGGAAGCTCACATCCAATGGAAGTCAATGAGAGTTTGGGTGTGTGACCTCTGACCTCTGAGAGGAAACCATCAGTCCTCCAGCAGAGACACACTGGGTGGAAGACAGAAATACTAAACGGGACTGGATGGAGAAACTGGAGAAGAAGAGGAAAGACTGTGGGAATAAGAAGCTGACATCAGAGTTATAAATTTGGAGATAAAATCTCCAAACAAACTTTGATTGTGTAAAAACTGTTAGATATCAAAATTAATAACAACTTTTAGGTAATTTCTTCTATTGTACAATGTTCTGCTGTTCTGAGTAGCAATTTGTAAATTGTGGTAAAAACAGAATAACGTGTGAACAGTAAAAACGGTGCTTTAATGTTTTCTATTCTTACTGTTGATAAACGCTGCTGAGTTATTCTTTCCCTCTAACCTCCAAAGGAGACAAAAAGCAACAAGATGTCAGTTGCACATAAAGTTTTATTATGCCTGCACAATGTTTCCATACTGAAGGTTAAAATATCAAACACACTTTCACTCATTCACTTGGATACATAAAAAAAAAAACTAGAAAAGATCACTCTGATATACTGAAGTTCCTCAACTTTCACAAAAACAAAACTGGTTGCTTCTCTGCTGCTTCCTGTCGTAAATCTAAAAAACGTATGGGTGGAACTCATCTGCATCTCCTCTCAACTGTAAGATAATTTTCTGTCAAAGAAAAAAAACAACAGAGAGAATAAATCTAAAGTCACAGCTGGGTTTATGCAGCTTTAAGCTCCACAGAGATCCAGAAGAACATCTGCTAAGTGAAGATAGTTGTCTCCTCGTGATGAAAGCTGGAAGTTAAAGAATTCGCAGCTTGGATTTTTCTCCATTTAGACTGAAGACTTCTTGTCAGAAAAACACAGTGGGTTCAGTTGTTTCTGAACTTAGAAACCTCTGATCACAGACAGCAAACCAAGGTTCTACAAACATGTAGTTGTTTTAGTACAGCACTTCTCTTCCTGGCTGAGAGTGCAGTGGAAAGAACCTGATCTCAGCTTGGTTCCATCAGGAACTGATGACTGAAGAACCTTCAAACCAGCTGACAAATGTTCCTGAAGAAGCTGATCTCAGTTCCTTCAAGAACAAGAAAAAGAAATTGGACAATACTGGGTACGAAATGGACTAAAGAAGAAACGAAGCAGACAAAGGGTGAACAAAAGCGGGAATAAAGTAGACAAAAGTTAAAACAAAAAAAGGGTACAAAAATGGACAGAGACTATGGAGTGGACAAAACAGCGTACAAAATAGACAAAGAGGGTATAAGGTGGGCAAAAGCTGAAATAAAATAGACAAAAGGGTATGAAAATAGACAAATTACCAAGCAGACAAAAGAGGGTACAAAGTGAGTGAAGGCTGGTAGAAAAAAGAGCCATGTCAGGTGACTTCTTTTCATACACAAAAAGTCTGGGTACGAAGTGACCAAAGCTGCAAAGGAACAATGTGGCATAGGTGCAAATTAACCTAGAGTCCGTTTAACTGATGTTTAAAACTTGTTCTTATAAAAACAAGTTCTAGGGTTGTGCTCAAAATTTTCCCTGATTACCGTACAGTTGATTCATCAGGCAGAATTGTCAAAGAACTGAGTCACAGATAGTTTAATTCTTCCTCCGGTGTTGATATTTAGAATGTCTGGTGGGAGATATAAACTCCATAAGAGCACAAATAAACTGAGTTTTAACCAGCTAGCATCACTGGGAGTTCCCTGCTACCAGAAGGTTCCACCAAAGAAACCAGAACATACAGAAGTTCTGGATTTACAGGATGTAAACAACAAACTTGGAGAGAACAAATGTTTGTGTTTGGTTGAAACAGTAACAGGGGGGGGGGGTCTATATTTCTGCTCTAACTCTTACTAGAGTTCATTGTTTTACTCGCCTCACTCAATAACCAGACAATCCAACCTGTGAGTTGCTCTTTAAGTTCTGCAGAAAATATATTAGAACGTAGTCTAAATCTGATGTCTTTTCACTGAAGCACCAGGAGGGTTTTGCATTTTTCAGCTGGATAATCTGAGAAGCTGGAGACACAGATGAGGTCCATCTGAAGCATCTGATAACTCACAGCAGGTCAGCACAGATCTCTGCAACAAACCAACAATGTTCTGCAGAAAATCCTGCCGGATTGTTGTGATTGGATGTTTTGTGGTATGAGTTTAGGTGCGAAATTTAAAAAGTCATCATCAGAAACTGACTGAAGCTGTGATCTGAAGCAAAAAATCCAAATGAAGAAACCAGATGGTTCCTCAGGTCACAGGAAGTGAGAAGTTTTCAGTGATTGAAAGAGAATGAGCTGCGGTGTGAGGACGGAGAGGTTTAAGGAACGGTGACATGGAACGGACTGCCGGGGATGTTCTCATCACCCCACTTCACAATGAGGATGTAGCTGCCTTGTTCCTTCACCGTGTACGTCACTTTGTACATCCTGTTCCCCATGTGTTTCACATAGACCTCCTCACAGGGCGCCTTCGGCCCGTGAATACCAACCATTAACATGTTGGTTCCTAGAGAACAAAAACAAGAACTTTAGAGAAAAAAAACTAGTTTGAACTCCAGGAACCATCAGAGAACCTTCTTCACATTGTTTCTCACCTGCTTTGCTGCAGTCAACCGTAAAGGCATTCTTCTGACCGATGAAGGCTTTGGAGAGACCAGCGCCGCAGGAGATCACTTTACTGACATCTGAGGAAAACTTAGGCAGAGAGGCAAAAACTCCACCCACTGCGGCCGTCTTGGTGACGGATTCCACGAGAACAGATGACGTCTCATGCAAGTTGTGACCTCCAGACAGACGAGGTCCTGCAGGAAGATCCAGAAACATCAGCTGAAATGAGTCCAACAGAATCAACAGTACCTACAGTCTGACAAACAGGACCTACTGTCACATAGAACCTACACTCAAACAGAACCTACTGTCAGATAGAACCTACAGTCAGACAGAGTAGGTGTCAGGGTGGGAAATGTTTGTTTTAAAATGTTAAACATTCAATAAACAGAATGTTAAAAAATAAATTGTCCAGCAGCCCTTTGGTCCCCCTGTTACTCAGAAAGTGATTCTGCAGGTTCTTGTCCATAAAATCCCAAGTTTGTTCTCTGGATTTCTGTCTTCTTCATCTGTGATGAAGCTGATGATGGCAAAGGATGATTTTGTAACTTGTTTTGAGAACCATAACCTCAGAGAATCAGTTATTCTGGTGTTGGAGACGCAGTGTTCTTGGTCTACATGAGACTGGTTGAAAGGATAAAAACGTTGAAATGAGAAACTCTTGGTGCAAATCACTTTGATCCAAATCTTTTGTATCTACGAAGAACAGTAAGGAACCACTGCTGGATTCTGAAGTCGGTTCAGTTTGTTCCTAGTTTTTAGGAGCTCTTTGGTCTGAATCAGGGGTCCTCAATCCTGGTCCTTGAGAAACACCATCCTGCATGTTTCTCTGCTCTTCAGTAGGTCTTCGAGTTCGGCAGAAGCCTGTTAGTCACTCAGTCATTCAAATCAGGTGTGTCACAGCAGAGAAACATCTAAAACATGCAGGATTAGGGATCACTGGTGTAAATTTAATTACCAATGTTTCACTTTATCAACACAGAACTAAAAAAAGACTGAAGAGTTCAAATGTGTTAAATGTCTAAATCTTTTTTTGTTCATATTTTGTTCTGCTTGGGTTTTCATCTCAAGTGTTAGAACACTTTGTCTGGGTATTTCGACCAGGACTGGAAGAAGGACATTTCCACTGTGTTCTAAAGATGGAGCTCCTAACACACCATAACGATCCTGTTTTTTGGTTAAATCTGACCCCAGCCACTGGGACTTTTGCTAACTTTTACATTTTTCTGTGAAACTCGGAGCAGAAAGAGAGCATGAGCAGCCTCGAGGCAAAGAGAAGACTCTTCAAAGAACTGTCCTGATTTTTCCAGTGAAGACAACCTGGGTTCTGGGACCAGGACAGTTGACACTCAGATCCCTGACCCACCTGAGACCTTGGCTTTGAAGGGGCTGCCCACGATGTGCTGGGGTCCTCCGTATTTGATGGGGATCAGGTAGCTCCCAGGAGCCATGGGTGTGTAGGAGACTTTGTAGCCCTCAGGACACTCCTGACAGTCCATCTTCACTTTGGACGGGCCGTCGATGGTGACAGACAGAGCTCCAGTGCCAGCGTTACACGTGTTGACGATAAACTCTGATGCCACACCTGACAAAACCGAAACAACATTTTTTAAAACCCTTTTATGCCTTAAGAAACAACTTTAAAATAAAGGAATTGGTTCCTACCTGTGGTTCCTCCTTCCAGCCCTGGTCCAAAGGCAGACACAAGCCCTGGATCTCCAACCTGGCCCGGTTCTCCCACTCGGATCTTGAAGGGGCTGCCAGGAACATGGCTGCCATTGAAGCGAACGTCTATGGAATGAACACCGTTCTCCTTTGGGATGAACTTGATAGCAAACTGATCTGCTGAAACAAAACATTCTGGTGTTACTCTGGAACACAAGGTCCATTTGTAAAAACAGTTTGTTCAGAATCATTAACCTCTAAATGATTCAAGAGAAACAAGCAAACAAAAAAGAAAATCAAAGGGATAAAAATTACTGGGTGTTTGAGGCTGCAGGTAATTATATTATCACCCACTGCCGAAAGGCGAAGGCTGCGATTGTTTTTTTGTTACCAAAATATCTTAGGACTTTGAATGAAAGTAAATCATCAGATGAATGTCTACAACTGATTATCTTTTAGAGACAACTGGATTCAAGTTGGCTGCCACAGCCAACTGACCTTAAAATACACAAAAATGGCCACAACTCTGTCAACTTCACACATTTTGATCTAAATTTGGTGTGGGAATAAATTGAGACTGATCCCCATCACATATTCTCAGTGCTGACAGATAATGCAAGATCTTCGTTTTAAATTTTGCCATTAACTGTTGGCATCAACTCTGTCTGTTAGCAAAATATCTCATCTCCCCTGGACAGATTTTAATAAGACATTCAAAAAGTAATCATTGCACAGACAGTAAGATTAACTTTAAGAACCAATCCAATTCTAGATGGCTGCCACTTCAACATTAGGCAACACAAAAATGTTTATAAGTCTGTCAGTTTTACACATATTGAGCTAAAATTTGGTGTGGTAGTAGCTGAGAGTCACTTACAACACATACTCTGAGCATGACATCTGCTGGTATCTCGTCGGAATGTGCATTAAGTTATTTGTAAGATTTTTTGATGAATCTGGAGCCATAATTCCATTATTTTTCAACATATCAAACACTGGTTGCTGTTTGCAATGTCAAAAAAGAAAACCTTTTTAGTCAATTTGCTTTCAAATTGTCAAATTTCCAAATCTCCATTTCATTATTTGGGTTTTGAAAAAGATCCTGATGCTTTCCACTTAAGCTGTTTTCTGTTGGTCCTGCAACTCTTAGCTCAGGTCAGATGGATGAGCCAATCAAAATACTGCTTACAGGTGCACGTTTACCCACCCCACCTCTCTCTGTTGTCATGGTTACCAAAGATTGTCTGTTTGACAGAGGCAGACTTCTGCTAGCTTAATATGAGGCTTGAGGTGTGGAAGTAGCTCTGATCTGTATGTTTTTAGCATCATATTCAGAAAAATCAGTTTGGGATTCTGGCAATTTTGTGGGGACCAAAGAAATTTTAAAAAGCCCCATACCCAGCCCTCGGGCAACTTGTTGAATAGGCCTGGTCTACATAATCATGTAGATGCAGATGGATAAAAATGTCTAAGTGTTCAAAGACAGAAAGGTGACTCAGACATTTCAAATGCTTCTGTAGGAAGTGTCCCAGGCTTGAAATGCTTTTTCCTCACAGTTTGCTGATACTAGATTTTAGTTGTGGACTGAGATTAAGTTTTTTTGGTGCTCGGTATGCTCTCAGGTCTTACCGCTGTCCAGTTCAGTGATGTGACACTCCTCCGTAGCTCCTGATGGGGTGTGGATCTTTGCGTCGATCAGGCCTCTGGCCCCGTTCAGCTGCACAGCAAAGGAGGCCTCCTGACCCACCTTCAGACCCATCTCCTAGAAGAACAGAAGAGGACAGTGATGGACGATGTTTTGGAGAGTTAAACCACGTGGATCCAAGTGGTCTACCTGATTTAATTTAGCTTCAGATTTCTCACCTGCAGGCTTGTGATGGTGAGGCGGCGAGCGTCATCCGATAAACTGGCGATGGGGACGATAAATGGAGAGTCAGGGATGTGTTCGTCGTTAAACTTAATGGAAACCTCATAATCACCTGAAGAGATAAGAAATGACCAGAACGTCAAGTTCCTCAGGGATGTAGTCTTAGTTCATTGATCTTACTAAATAGTCTCATTAAGGGTACATAAGACCCAGATCCAGTTTATCCAACCCAACTGGCATTTAAATCCAAAAACCTTATCTGGGGTCTGGTTCTGAGTCTTACCAGGTTCCTGTACCACATATGTGACGCCACAGGAACCATCCTTCCGGTCTTCAAAGGTGATCTCGGCCTTGCTAGGTCCTTCAACAGCAATGGACAGACCTCCAGCTCCAGCCTCTCTGGTCCAGATGCTAAACTCAGCTGTAGAACAACAAAAGACACACAAAGCACAAAGGGTTAACAAAGAGAGCTGCAGTTCCACCCGTAACCTTTAGAGGGCAGTTGACCAAGTCCGTGTGAAATCATATTTGAGTTTCAAGGGTTAATCTACACTTTGTGGATAGGAGTTTTGGATTTTATTAAGCTTTAGGTTGGTAGGTGGGTGTTTGATTAATGCTGAGAGGTAATTCTTTTTTTTTGTCCTGTTATGGCATATCAGGCATACCATATAGAGAAGATGGCTGCCCACATGTGCCAGAACACATTTGCTCTACAATAAGGATATCTCAAAATATAATCCTAATTCCATGATATACTTTATTGAATTAAGACACATTGTTGTAATAGTAACCTGTTTGTATGACCTTCAACCATCAGGAATGTTTGTGATTCGTTGGGTAAGTGTGTGTGACACACACACACACACACACACACACAAAAATACATTAAAAAAATGCAAAAAGTCAAAAATAATAATAAAAAGAAATAACAAAAAGATTTTAAAAAAAAGTGTGTTGATGTTATGTGGGTGTATATGTGGTAGCATGCCCCCAACACACCAGGCAGGCACCAGTCCACCGCACCAGGACAGGAGCAAGAAGGGGGAACCGCGCCCCCCATGCCCAGCCCAGGCTCTCCCCCGTGGTGTGCGCATGCGTGTTTGTGGTAGTGTGAAATGTTGCAATGGGTGCAGCTGTGTGAGTCTAAGGTCCATTAAAATGAAAGGGGAATTCATTTTAAGTAGATCTGTAGGGGGCACTACTGAACCTAATGCAAAATGGAGTTATTTAATATAAGAATTTACAAAAGAAACTGGACTTTTTTGGCCAAAACAACAAAAAGTCAGGCTGATTAAACATATTTGTGTGAAAATGCTGAAATATAATTAACTTTATATTTCTCATTGTAAAATAACTACAAAAAAGAACACAGAAGAAAAAAGCAGGTAAAGAGGAATAAGAAAGAAAACTATAAAACCTACCAGGGATCCCTGCCACTCCACGGTCCAGTCCAGTTCCTCCTGCATGAACCTTATGGGCCCCTCCCTCCCCCAGGGGACCTACAGTGAACTGAAAGGGGCTCCCAGGGACATGCTGGCCCCGGTATTTAACATTGACGATATGAGGTCCCATCTCCTTGGGGATGAAGCGGATGCTGTATGTGCTGTCCTCTCCTCTAATGATCTCTGCGTCCTCTGTCTTCCCTCCAGGACTCGTCACCTGAGCTGTCATTTCCTGGTTACCTGCTTCACCTGGGGGGAGGAGAGGAAGAGGAGGAGGATGAAGGATAGGATAACAGTTCTTAAAGACCTTACATTCTGGTTAATGTCTCATGACTCATTACCTATTCATATTTTCACACCAGCATGCTGTCTTTGACTCGTGCAAAAGTAAAGTTAAATGTTACATTAAATTAGTCCTGTTGCTATTTCAATGTTAATTTGATTTTTAAAAAACATTTTTAAAAGCAACAAAGTTCACCAAAGTTCCTAACAAGTTGGCTGAAACAAAACAGGAAGGAACAATCACTAAAATGAACACAATAAAATCAAACACAAAACAAGTAGCATTAGGGGAAACAAGGGAACATTAGGATGCACTAGGAGAACATTAGGGCAACATTGGAGAACATTAAGGGAACAACTGATCAGGAAGCCTCCTGGGTGCCTTTTTGGGCACGTCCCAGTGGGAGGAGACCCTAGGTCAGACCCAGAACTCCCTGAAAGGATTATATATTCTCTCTGGTCTGGAAACACCATGGGATATTCCAGGAGGAGCTAGAGAGTGTCTCTGAGGAAATAGATGTCTGGGTTTCCCTCCTGGACCTGATGATCCAACAACTGATAAGCAGCAGATAATGAATGAATAAATAGAAAACATTGGGGAACATTAGGGAATAGTGAGATATTGTTAAACATAAATAATTTGAGGCAAAGCAGCAACAGAAAAAAGTTAGAAGATCCACACTAATAAACACACATTAACCCAAACACACCATCCTGCAGCGGCGCCGCCGGCATCCCACTGAACCCACTCAGACCTTCCCGTCCTAGAAAATCTCCAAACACGTCTCTGAAGGGATCTCCTCCAACCTGGGTGCTCTCCTCCACCCGCACCTCTCTCTTGGTCTCTCCAGCTCGAGTTTTGCTGATCTCTGTTCGCTCGGTGCGAGTGTAAGTGTGGCTGCTGCGGGTGAAGGTCTGAGTCAGCCTTTCCTGAGCCAAAACCATTTGAAACCAGTTTCCTGCAGCCAGGTGGAGCAGCAAAGAAAAAAAGGAGAAGGAGGGGTAAGAAGAAAGAGATGGAGAAGAAGAAGGAGTGCAGACTGTGGACACAGCTCACCTGGGATCTTTAGGTTGAGGTCGCAGGTACTCCCCACCGTGGCGATGGACGAGGCCTGACGTTTCCTGGTGATACTCTCCTTCATCCGACCCTCACCGAATATCTTTACTGTGAAAGGACTTCCTGTTAACAAAAATCACAAAAGTTAACTACAACATGAATACAACTTCATCAGAGTACTTTACCAAGGATGCCATGACATAAATAGGTGCCGGTTTTCTTTTTTGTTAGCATGAAAACAATCTGTCAGAATTCACTGGACTGACCAATACGCAGAACAATAAATGAACATAAATCTCAATGAAGATTGGACTAGTTGAGGAAGTCTTTGAAAACATTTCTAAACAACTTCAGATTCCAAGATCATCAGATCAAACAACGTATGCAAGTAAAGTTATTCACTCTGCCAAGATCTGGAAGGTGACTTGATCTGTTCAGGAACAACCAAACAACCACTAAGGCTCGAGACTGCCATGAACTGAAATCAGATGAAACACCAGTGTCCCTGTCCACAGGGAAGACACTTTTATATCACCATGGACTGAGAGGACCAAGAAAGAAGCTCTTGCTCCAAAAGCCACACCTTCAAGCTGGACTGAAATGTGCAGCTGTCCACATGAACAAGACAAATGTCTTGAAACATCAGGAGATGAAAATTTGACGCAATCTGCTGGATTCCTTAGAAAGATAACTTTTATTATTTAACTTTAATAATGCAATATAAATAAACTGATTCTTAAACATCACCTCAAACTAACAGCTGGATGGTTGAAACTTGGGCACAGTTGGGTCCAACAGGACAATAATTCTAAACACATATGAGAACTGGTTTCTGATTGAATAAAACATCAGATCTGGTTTCTGTTTGGCTAAATCAATTTAACATTCCACTTCTGGAATGGCCTTCCCAAAACCCTGATCTCAAAGCAATTGAAAATTTGTGGACTCTGATTAAAAGCTAGGTCGGTGCAGGAAAACAACCAAATTATCTGAACTTAACTAATTCTGCCAAGAAGAAGAGTGGTCAAATATCAGCCAGAATTCTGCCAGAAGATTGTTGATGAAGACAAAAAGCCTGTGGTCCAGGTGACACCTGCTAAAAAACATTTAACCAAATATTGGTGACAGCCGTCTGTACCTGGCACATGTTTGTCTGCAAACTTGATGTTGATGATGTAGTTTCCAGGTTCTGTTGGACAGTAGGTGACTTTACATGTCCCATCCTCCATGTCCTCACAGTTTATGTCCACTTTACTGGGACCCTCGATGGACAGACCCAGACCTCCATAACCTGCAGAATGCAGAAACAGTGAGAACTGAAAAACTAAATCCTGATTCTGAGCAGCTCCATGAGGGTTTGAACTCCTGACCTGCGTTCCTGGTGTCCACGACAAACTCGGCTACCTCAAAGGTGTGTCCCTCCACCAGACCCTGACCATAAACCTTTACCCTGCTGGCATCACCAATCTCTGACTGACCCACCATGATCTTAAACGGACTGTTGGTCACATGCTTCCCACTTTTCTTCACGCTAACAACATGTTCACCCACTTCCTTTGGTGTGAAGGAAATTCCTGCACATCAGAAAGATTAAAGAAGAAATTAATTTCACCTTTTATTAGTTTTGTCAGAATTTTGGTTTTAATATGCACCACAAAGTTGATTTCCCAAATATTTTTCAATCTGAGCTCAGATCAAACTAGAGTTCTTCTAACAGACCAATGTGTCGGTTGGGCAGCCTCTTCAGCAAACATGGTTCTTCATGTCCAGAAGGCGCTCTGATGGTTGCCAACAGGCTACTCAGGTCTGTCTCCGTGATCTTCAGGGAAACATCTGTCGCAGTGCCGACATTGAGCTGGGACATCCTCATGGAGTCCTCCCCTGGAGACCAAATGTGACACATTAACCAGCACTGTTTGTCAGAGTTCAGGTGGTAATTATAAAATATTATAAGGTCAATCTCAGGAATGTTTCTGAGGAGGTTCTGCACCTGTGATCTTGGCGGTGAATGGACTGCCAGCAATGTTTTTGTCATCAAACTTGACAATGATGTTGTAATCTCCAGGTGCGGTTGGCAGGTAGGACACAGTGCATGTCCCATCTTTGTTGTCTTTACAGCTGATCTCTGCTTTGGATGGACCTTCAACAGCCAGAGACAAACCTCCTGCAGAGGAAAGGAGGAAACTGACATCCCTGAAATGAAATGGTGTTAAACCATTTCCTAATTATTTTCCCCTTCTTCTGCCTATTTGTCACTTCATATGTTAAGTCAAAATAGTTTTGAGACAGTAGAATATAATTTTAAACTTTTCTCTTTTTAAAAAACAAGTTATTTTGTTATTATTACAAAATAATAAAATGAAATAATTTATATTCTGCCTTTAGTTTTTTGAGCAACCTTTTTTGACCTAAACAAAAGTTGACTCAACCATATCTACATTTATAACCCTCAGAGTGGGTTTTTACCTTCTCCAGCATCTTTGGTGACGATGGTGAATGTGGCTGGTTGGTTCACCGTACCATGGCTCAGACCAGGACCGAATGCCGTCACATGACCACTGTTGATGGCGTCAACGTAAAACTGAAGAGGACTTCCTGTTTCAGAGAAGACAAAGAAACTGGATTTAATAGAGGCTGATGAAACTATTATAAACTCAAACATCCAACCATCTAAAAATAGTTCTTGTGAGATCATCATCTGATTCATGCTGAAGTCAATATTTATGTGGATGATACTCTGTTTTGCATTTGTCATGATGCGGGGAGAAGGAGGCGAACCCAGAATGCAGATTCATATTGAATAAAAGAAAAACTAATTTATTTTAAATCAAATGATAGACAAAACCAAACAAAACAAAAGGCTGACGTGGCAGCAAAAACTAACAGACTAAATGACAACAAAACTAACATGGGACAAAAACTTACGAGGCGGGATACGGAACATGAACGAGAAGCCAAAACGTGAAACAGGAACCAGGCAAGAAGGAAACAAGAAGGAATGAACCAGTGAGGAAGTGGAGGAAATGACCGGGTTTTAAGCACAGAGGAAAATCAGTGTAAGTGGGCACAGGTGAAATCACTAAACTCGGGGCAGGTGTAGATGGGCGTGGCAGAACAGGAGATAAACTGAGGAGAAGTGAATATTGACAGACAGAGCACGAAGACCAGAGAACTTAAACAGAACACAAGATACACAAAACAAGAACACAGAAACTCAAACCCTGACAGCATTACAGATTAAATCTGTGTTCTGACAGAATTGCATTTCACAGAGCAGAGTTTAACAAACAAACATCACAAACACCTATTTGAGCTGTTGCCATCCTCCATATAAGTCATGAAATAGGCTCTCATTCACATGCGTCCATGACGAAAACTGCATCATTTTGTTCTTGT
The DNA here is from genome assembly GCA_028566095.1 of Kryptolebias brasiliensis. Taxonomy (NCBI): domain Eukaryota; kingdom Metazoa; phylum Chordata; class Actinopteri; order Cyprinodontiformes; family Rivulidae; genus Kryptolebias; species Kryptolebias brasiliensis. Next base: position 20,421,166 of record JAOXNZ010000074.1, read on the forward strand.
AACACCTTCGTCCACAGCCTCGTGACACAAGACCCTGGCCAAAGTTTTTCTCACAAGGGTTTGCGCTAAGTATTGTGTGATTTGTCAGAAGTTATTGTGTGCGTGTTTATGAGGAAAAGCCGGTGAACTTTAATGGAGTCTTTTAGCTTCTACTGCCGCAGCTTCTACTTCTACTGAGAAGCAGCTGGAGGCTGTTAGAAAATACAGCTGTCTTTACAACTGTTCCAGCAAAACTTATAAACCTACGAACTTAAAACGATAGTCAGCTGTCGAAGAACTTGTGGAAGGCGATGTTACAGTTATTGTGCAAAGAGGAGAGACAGGCGGCTCTTTGTGGCTGTGGTGGCCGGGAGGAAGTACGCCTCGGCCAGGTAGCATGAGGGGATGAGGGAAGCAAAAATCTGTACAAGGACAGGAGAGTTGAGAAGCCGGTAGGAAGAAACCTGTTTTAATGCTGTAGGAGGAATAATGAGCTTTTTGGAGTTCTGAGCCAAGAGTCCTGTGGACAATGAAATGTGTGTGTGAAACCACAACCACGTGACCGCGAACCAACTTCTTGACTTCTTATGGAGTATGACGGAGCCTTCAACCATCCAATCATCCAGCCATCCAGTCATAAACAGATAAACACTTGAGAGAACAGCATTTGATTCTTGCAGAAACCAGCATGTTTGCTGATGATACTCTGCTTTAGATTACAGAGTAAATCCATGTTCTGACTGGCCTGAATATCATCGGGCAGAGTTTACCTGGGATGTGGTTTCCATCATATTTAATGTCCATTTCATGTAGTCCTCGTTCAGTTGGGGAGTACTTCACAGTCACCGTTCCATCTTTGTTGTCAGTGATTTGAGGATGTGCTGTTTGACCTGACGGCATCCGCACTTCACCTGCAGAACAAAACACAAATTGTCTTTAATATTTTTTACAGAGAGAAAGATGTTTCAGGACATAAAAGGTATGTATACAACTATTCTGCATCTATTTCTGAGTAATGAAACCTGACTGCTGTTTTTAAAGAGGTTGCTTCATGACTAAATGTAAACGTGTCAAAGAGATGACAGAAATGTGTTTCCTATTATTTTAGAAAAGTTGTTTCTGTTTCTAGTGATCCTTGAACTGTTCAGTTTTAAAGCAAATTTGTAGATGAAATTTATGAGGTGCTGTTTGTTAAGTTACACAGGCAAAAATTAACAGCAATATTTTGGTTTATTTAGCCTTTCATAAGAAAAAAAAAGTTTTTTTTGCAAACTAAATATTTAGCTCCGACCTAAATATTTATTTTGGAAATGAAATGTTTACTTCTCCCTGGGCTGCCACCTTATCAAGGTGGAGGGGTTTGAGTGTCCCAATGATCCTAGGAGCTATATTGTCAGGGGCTTCATGCCTCTGGTAGGGTCACCCAAGGCAGACAGGTCCTAGGTGAGGGATCAGACAAAGTGCAGCCCAAAGACCCCTTATGATGAGTCCCAATTTTGGATTCAGTGCTCCCTCGCCCGGACGAGGGTCACCGGGGCCCCACTCTGGAGCCAGGCCTGGAGGTGGGGCACGCTGGCCGGACTTTCACCCAGGAGCCCAGCCAGGCACAGCCTGAAGAGGAGATGTGGGTCCCCCTTTCCATGAACTCACCACCTGTGGAAGGGGTCAAAGGGGTCGGGTGCAATGTGGAACAGGTAGTGGCCAAAGGCGGAGACCTTGGCGGTCTGATCCTCGGCTACAGAAGCTGGCTCTAGGGACATGGAATGTCACCCCTCTGGTGGGGAAGGAGCCTGAGCTGGTGTGTGAGGTTGAGAGGTTCCGGCTAGATATAGTCAGACTCACCTCAACGCATGGCTCTAGCTCTGGAACCAGTCTCCTCAAGAGGGGTTGGACACTTTTTCACTCTGGAGTTGCGCCTGTTGAGAGGCGCCGGGCCGGAGTGGGCATACTTGTTGCCCCCATCTTGGTGCCTGTACGTTGGGGTTTACCCCGGTGAACGAGAGGGTAGCCTCCCTCCGCCTACATGTGGGGGGACGGGTTCTGACTGTTGTTTGTGCTTATGTGCCTAACAGCAGTTCAGATTACCCACCCTTTTTGGAGTCCTTAGAGGGGGTGCTAGAGAACGTTTCTCAGGGGGACTCCCTTGTTCTACTGGGGGACTTCAACGCTCATGTGGGCAATGCCAGTGAAACCTGGAGGGGTGTGGTTGGGAGGAACGGCCCCCCGGATCTGAACCAAAGTGGTGTTTTGTTATTGGACGTCTGTGCTCGTCATGGATTGTCCATAATGAACACCATGTTCAGGCATACGGGTGTTCATTAGTGCTCTTGGCACCAGGACACCTTAGGCCGCAGTTCGATAATTGACTTTGTTGTTGTTTCATCTGATCTGCGGCCGCATGTCTTGGACAGTCGGGTGAAGAGAGGGACGGAGCTGTCAACTGACCACTACCTGGTGGCGAGTTGGCTCAGATGGTGGGGAAGGATGCTGGTCAGACCTGGCAGGCCCAAACGTAATGTGAGGGTCTGCTGAGAACATCTGGCAGAGTCCCCCATGAGACAGAGCTTCAACTCCCACCTCCGGCAGAGCTTTAAACACGTCCTGGGGGATGCGGGGGACATTGAGTCTGAGTGGGCCATGTTCCGTGCCTCTATTGTCAAGGTGGCTGACCAGAGCTGTGGTCGCAAGGTTGTCGGTGCCTGTCACGGTGGAAACCCTCGAACCCACTGGTGGACACTGGTGGTGAGGGCTGCTGTCAGGCTGAAGAAGGAGTCCTATTGGGTATTTTTGGCCTGTGGGACCCCAGAAACAGCTGATGGGTACCGGAAGTCCAAGTGGCATGCGGCTCGGGTGGTTGCTGAGGCAAAAACTTGGGCATGGGAGGAGTTCAGAGAGGCCATGGATAACTACTTCCGTACGGCTTTGAGGTGATTCTGGTCCACCATTTGGCGTCTTGGGAGGGGGAAGCGGTGCACCATCAACACTGTTTATGGTGGGGATGGTGTGCTGCTGACCTGAACTCTGGACATCGTGGGTCAATGGGCAGAGTACTTTGAAGACCTCCTCAATCCCACCAGCACATCTTCCAGTGAGGAAGCAGAGCCTGGGCACCTTGGGTCAGGTTGTCCAATCTCTGGTGCTGAGGTCACCGAGGTGGTTAAAAAGCTCCTCTGTGGCAAGGCCCCAGGGATGGACGAGAAATGCCCAGAGTTCCTTAAGGCTCTGTATGTTGTGGGGCTGTCTTGGTTGACACAACTCTGAAATATTGCGTGGACATCGGGGGCATTCCCCCTGGATTGGCAGACCGAGGTGGTGGTTCCCCTATTTAAAAAGGGGAACCACAGAGTGTGTTCCAACTATAGAGGGATCACACTCTGCTGAACTTTGACGTCTTCATTCGGAGCAGTGAATCACAGAACAGGCAGAAAGTGTTGATGAACATATGTGGGACAAATACAACTTTTAGCAGATTTTAACACAAATTAATTTCTTCATTAGCACAACAGCGAAAGTCTTTTCAGTTTTCACAGATGGATAAACAGAACTTACCCGCAAGGAAGATTTTTAATCAGTATGAAGTCTGGTTCACCAGCTGCAGGACCTTGAGCTCAGACTGACATTTATTTCTTGTTAGAAACAAAGCTGGAAAAAGGATATTTTCTTTTACCTGAAACCTCTCCTTTCTGCACGGTGAAGGGAATGACCAGACTGAAGGGACGCAGAACGGGCTCTATCCCGTCCATCTGACTGATTGGCTCATTTGTGGCCTGAAACCAGAACCAGAGGGGAGGAGTGTCACTGACAGCAAACTGGGAGCTCTGGGACTGGGTCCAGAAGAAGGAGTGAGGAGGAGGAGTGCCTGATAGATACTGAACTGGCCCATCACCAGTTTTATACTGGTCCAAAATAGATCATAATCACTAAACTCATTGCAAAGAGACCAGTTCTGCACCTGAAAGTCAAGTTTGATCTAGTATACTGTCTTGAAGAAAATGAAAAAAAAAAATTATGTAAAAACAATGGGCAAAGTTTAAAAAAATTAAAAGTTAAACTTCAAATTATGATAAATTTGACCCCCCTCCACAGATTTTCATGCACCCTGGTCATGCAGCAGAACTCTCAGATAATCAATCAGTGAATCTGGGTTGATATTGATGATGTTGTTCAGTGATGAAGAGTTGGTTTGCAGCAGCAAATAAACAGTGGGTAAGAATGTAAAGTTGATACCCATTGAGATGAGAAGGGCGGCTGTAACTGAAGTACGTCACATGGTTCCTCAATTATTGGGTCGGTATCACTAGCCTGATAGGGAACATCATGCAACATGCAAACACAAAAACAATTAGTCACCATGAACAGTGTCATCAATGTCTTCTGGAGCTGAAACGTCCTTCAATTCCCTTTAAATTCACAATATTGGTGTTTAGGAACAACATGTAAAATAACTCAATATACATCTGACAACAGTTACAATATAGTGCTAATTAAGGAGCCACATTTCATAGATGATAAATGTATTTAAATCAATAACTATAAATTTTCAACTGAACTTTAAAGGGGAAAACAGGGCCATTTAAATTTTATTTAATTTTTTAGAAGATTTCACCCAATAAAATTCCAATAAACTAACCAGAAACTCCTGTTCGTGGAACACTGAAAGTCCCAAATCACAAAACTCAAACCCGAACCAACCCAGCCAAACCCAAACCCAAACCCAAACCCAAACCCAAACCCAGCCAAGCCAAGCCAAGCCAAGCCAAGCCAAGCCAAGCCAAGCCAAGCCAAGCCAAGCCAAGCCAAGCCAAGCCAAGCCACGCCACGCCACGCCACGCCACGCCAAACCCTAACCATGTCTGCAGACTGCCAACTCACCACCACGTGAAAGGGGCTGTTAGGGATGTGCTCCCCCCCAAACCGGATTGTGATGATGTACTGCCCTGGTTCTGGAGCTGTGTAATAAATATCAAATGTCCCGTCTGTGTTTTCCACCACGTCCACATCCAGCTCTGCCCCGTCCGGTGTCGACACCTTACAGGTGACTTTTCCTTTCCCTGCAGCTTTTGCATCCACCGTGATGACCGTCTCCTCTCCAATCTGGATGGTTGGGCCAAGACCAGAACCTGATGAGGAATATTTTTTTAAAACAGGTTTGTTCCTCTCAGTTATCTTCTTTAAAGTTCAATGTTGCACAACAATATTAAAAAGGTTCTAAAAAAAAGAGTTCTAAAAAAGCCAACATTTATCAACTTTCTTCTCTAAAGCACAATGGGAATTTGGGACTTCCTTTGTAATGATCTAAGCTGTGGCGGAGACAGACTTGAGAAGAGTATCGCTGAGCTTTATTGTGAAACTCCAGGTTCAGTCCTCTTCCTGTTCCTCTGCCTTTAAGCCCTGAATCCTCCGACCCTCTGACTAAATCCTTCTGAACATCAAAGCTCTGATTAGAGACAACATGAAGGACCTATGGGGGCAGCCATGATGGAAACATAGGAGGAAGAAAAGCATGCTGGGGAATATAGAAGACCCAGAAGCTACTGAGGAGCTGATTGTCATGGTGATTACTGCCATTTTTGCCACAGAATCTGAGTCAGTGGTTGTAATGGTGATTTCCATTTTTTTTTTCCAGAATCTGCTGAGTCACTAGTAGCCATGGTGATTCCCGCCTTTTTTGTCCCAGAATCTGTTGAGTCACTGTTTGTCATGGTGAATTACATTGTTTTTCATGGGAGCAGAAATGGAAGAATTATTTATTGACATTTGTTATACCAGAAAGGTCCAATTGAAAAAAAACTGTCCCTTTCTAAGGGGAATGGTGATGGTGTAAAAGTTCTGTTACAAACATGCTTGGTTCTTTGTGTTTGGTTTGATCATTTAAGTTTAAAGTCTCATTTAAACCCATTAACAGCTGATTCTCTTGGAAGTCTCCTTCAGGATAACTGGTGCTTGGAATCAGTTTTATCTGCCAAAGCTAATGATGACAGGTTTTTTTGGAGGTCTTGGTGGAGATACTACAAGATTTCCCTCAACACTTCTTGACTTCCCTGTGAGCAGCAGAGTTCAACCTCAAAGCTTAATGTGCAGCTCAGATCTGGTTATTTTTCTTTTTAAAATCATTTTAATTAACACATTCCATATTTAAAGGACACTCACCGAGTCCATGTCCTCCAATTGACACTGCAAGAAAACAATCCAATAAGTGATGCTGAGACAATTCAGAATCATATGGTAGGATTGGTGAGCAGGAGACTGGTGGGCGGAGCCTGACCTGTAACCAGACACTTGCTGGCGTCTCCGGTGGGCACGGCGTGGATCCGGTACGGTGAGTATGGGATCTCATCTCCTCCGTACTTGATGGTGATGGTGTAACGACCCGTTATGTCCGGAATGTAGGACACGGTGTACGTCCCATCTCTGTTGTCCCGGATGTTTGCATTCTTGGGTTTTCCCTCCGGGTCCTGGTGTGGACAGAGCAGGGTTAGCAAGACGCAAGGAGACCACATGTCCAACAGTCCATCACTGGTCTTGCACCATCTACCTCCAGATCAAACTGATTAGGTGGGACTTTACAGATTTAAATTCTGCAGAATCCCTAACTCACAGGAAGACGATTCTTGTATGGTCCTGGATTTTCTTCTTTTGGACCACATGGACCAAATCCCTGCTGTGTGGGAAATCTGGCACCAATCTAACTAACTATAAAAGCTTTTGGACCAGCTGACCAATCAGTGAAGGCTGCACCTTTGAGGAGGTCGGTCTTAAAGAGACAGATGGCTGCCACAGCTAATCACTTTTAGATAACACATAATGGCTACAATTTAATCAGTTTTACAGATATATAGCCATCAGTCAGTCCTCAGAGGATGTGTTGGGGATGACTCTCAGTTACTACCACACCAAATTTTAGATGAGATCATTGTTTAGATTTTTGGCCTGCAAAGCAGCGAGTGAAATGTAGTCCTTCAGATGATATTACTTTATAATAGTGTGAATGCTGATTCAGCATTCACACTATTAATCTGTTTTTGATTTTTCGGTCCTTTTCTTACAATCTAACTGCTTCTGCAGACTTTGTGTTCAGCTCATGCAGGAGACGGGTGCTGTGACTTTTGATTTATGTAACTATACTTTTCTAAATCTTCTTTTTCTTTCAGTTGTTCTCTTTTCAGGGGTCTCCACAGGGAGTCCCCCTCCTCCATCTAACTCTGTCCTCTGTGTCATCTATCCTCAGTCCAACTCCCTCCATGTCCTCTCTAACTGCATCCATATGTCTCCTCTTTGTCTTTTTCCTGGCAGCTGCA
>JAOXNZ010000074.1:20431127-20441435 GCA_028566095.1 Kryptolebias brasiliensis
GCCACGCCCATCTACACCTGTCACTAGTCTGGTAATTACTTCACCTGCTCCCACTTGCACTAATTTCCCCCTGTCTTGAAAACCTGGTCATTTCCTCCACTTACTCACTGGTTCATTCCTTCTTGTTGATGTCCTTCTCGCTTGTTTCTTGCCTCATGCTCGCCTCGTTCGTGTTTGATGTCTTGGATTCTCGCTCCATGTTGCTTCATGCCCTGTCTGGTTCCCCTCATGTCCGTGTACATTTTTTGTCTCGTAAGTCTTTGTTAATTTAGTCTAAGTTGCTGCCACGTCAGCCTTTTGTTTTGTCTATCGTTTTATTTAAATAAATTAGTTTTCTTTGTCACCATGAGTCTGCGTATTGGGTTCGCCTCCTTCACCCCCGATCATGACAGTAAAGCTGTAAAGACCAGTTAAACTGTTTGGTTTGGGTGAAAATTCTAGCGGAGGAGTTTTAGATCTAAAGGAACCTTTTCAAACGGGACTCTGTTTGAGTCCAAACAGGTGTTGATAAAGGTGTGTCTGAAGGTTTCTGCCACAGAAGTCAGGGACTGATGGTTCTGAGATGTTTCTGGGGTGATGGATGTGAGACTCAGAGTGGAGTCCAGAATGGAAAAAATGGGCAGATGGAGGAATCAGCTACATCCAGATGAAGGTTAGTTGATGTTTTAGTGCTAAGGTAGATTGCCAATACAAATAGATTTTAAGACCAAGTTGAGAGATGATTTGACCTAATGGGAACATACTGATGGTAAAGAGAAGCAGTCTGAGAACACAGCCTCTGTAACAATTTAAACACAGGACCCAAAATTTCAACCAGACACAGAGTGCATTTTATGGGATTTATTCTAATAATAAAACTGGTGGGAGTCAGGAAACGTCAGTAGGAACACACTGGTAAATCTTCTTAGGATCAAAATGAGAACTTTGATCTGACCGGTTTGCTTCTGCGTGAGGCTCTTCACTTTGGGGATTGTCAAAGACAAGTCAGTCTCAGCTTCCAATTTACTCCTCTTCAGCCAACAGGCCGTGACTAACCTCACTTCAGGGAAGGAAGTGGTTGACAAAAGCGATGATGTCACAGAGAAAATGGAATCCTGAGTGGGTTTTCTGCAGCGCTTGAGCTTTTGCCGATCTGTCAGGAGTTAATCCAAAACTCAGTGGGTTTGTCAGAAGGCAGGCAATGGTCATACACAGGGAAGCAGATATCAGATAACTAACCTAGAAGGGTGGCAAAACTCGACGATTGGGGCGCAGAAGAAAAGTCAATGTCCAGAAGTCAGAAGCTTAGTAGAAGTCCGACAGGACAAGGTGAAACGAGAGAATCCAGGGCACAGAAACATGGTCAAAAAAAGGAGAGCAATCAGGGGCTTGACAAAAACGCTGGACATCTACTTGCTAAGAACTTTCATTAATCTGGCAGAGAACAAAGTGCAGGAGAGCGTTTAAATGCAGTAACAGACAGGTGAAATGAGAAATGAGTTACGTTGATTACAGCGGAGGAGGTGGGTGTGGTAAACAGTAACAGACAGGCACGATTCATGACAGCCTCAGTGATGAGAAACGTCTCACTTTAGAACAGGTCTGACTGAAACCAGATGGTGCTGAGATGATGAGACAAGTGGAAAAAAAGGGCAGTCTGAGATGGTTTCAAGGTGTTCACTGTTTACTGCACTGAAATAAGACACAGAGCACATCTGATGGGATGGGCATCTTCTGAGCTTCTTTTGAGTCGGTTCGGTCCAAAATTATGGTTTCATCCTGATTACAGACAGGTCTGACTCAAAATCCTGTTGACCTGTGGTTCAGACTGAATCTGATGCATGTTCAGGGTTTGTCAGTGGGTTGATCAGTCTGAACAACCTCAGAGTGTCCAAAACATACAAATATTCATTCATTTCACAGTAGATGATCAACAGAAGGTTAATTTTGTAGTCTTACCTGTTGGCCCATAAAGCTGGACCTCCAGGGGGGCCACTCCGGCCTTGCTGCTGTCTACAGTGAAGGTCTGAGGAACATGAGCTCGGACTCCACTCCCGAGACCAGGACCTGAACATCGAACCTTACTGGGATCAACCAGCTCTCGCACCGGAACACGAAACGGACTTCCTGTAAGAACATCAAAGGCAGATGTCTCAGAGCAGATCAGTGATCTATAAAACCAGTGTTCAGTCAAACTCCAAAGCTACAGGTGAAAGGTCAGCAGTAGGTCCCTCACCCGGGATAGGAAGGCTTCCAAAGGTGATGTTGACATCATATTCTCCAGGAGTGAATGGGATGTACTCCACACTGCAGCTGCCATCTTTGTTGTCTTTGCAGGACATCTTTGCCTCTGATGGACCCTCAATGGCCAGCCCTAGTCCTCCAGTCCCTGCACCCCTGAGGAAGATGTAAACAGAGGGGGAGGGGGGGGGGAGGAGTCCAAGTCCCAAACACTCAGATTTCTCTTATTGCTACAATAAGGACCTGGAGCATTACCTGGTCTCAACAGTGAAGCGGTTTGTTTTGTTGACCAGTCCCTCCTCCAGACCTGGACCGAAAGCTCGGACTCGACTGGGATCACAGCCCTCAGTCACTGACACCCTGAAGGGACTCTTTGGGACTGAGACCTCATTGAAGAACACCTCAATCAGGTGCAAACCTGCAGGCAGACCCAGAGAAGTCCAGTTCCAGCTCAGCAACACATTAAAATACAGTTTTAACAAGTTGATCAATATCTTGGTTTCCTGAAACCAGAGAGAGAAGCAGGCGGGTCAGAACCACAGAAACAGAATCAAGTACCTGTTCGCCAATTACAACAAAACCTCTGCACCTTGCCACCTGAGGGACAATTTAACCTTAGACTCTATAAACTCCGAAACAATGTTTAATCTGATCACAAATAAACGTTGGTAAGTTTTTTTTATAAACTCAGGATTGACACCTGTTGGCTGTCAGACAGAACTGAGGAAAAAATCCAGCCAGCAAAGAGGATCTCTGTCCCACAATGCACTGGGCTCCAGCATATGACACATTCCTATCAGTGGAAAACTATCTGCTGCTTTAGACAAAAGGCAGCTATTAATACCAGCAGACTGCATCCCCACACCACCACCAACCCAACACCCCCAGACTAAACTTGCTGCATCCTCTCATTAATATGTAAGTTATTTGATTATAAACTTTCTAGAACAGAACATTAAAAAGAAAAGTCTGAACCCTCATATTGGACTTTCAGTCCTAAAGAGAGAAATCAGAATGAGACCAAACAGCTCATAAACATGGCAGCACAACAGCTTAGTGGTTAGTACTGTTGCCTCACAGCAAGAAGGTTCAAGCCCTGGGTTGGACCCGGGGTCTTTCTGTGTGGAGTTTGCATGTTCTCCTGGTGTTCTCCTGGTATTTGCGTGGCTTTTCTCCGGGTACTCCAGTTTCCTCCCTCAGTCTAAAAACCTGCATGTTAGGCTGCCTTCAGGCCTCCCATGAAAAAGAGATCTGAGCTCTCAATGGGACTTGCCTGGTTAAATAAAGGTTAATAAATAAATAAGTAAATAAACCACCATTAGACCTCTTCCTGAGCCTTTAGGCTGGACTCTCTTTACTGAAACAGATTCAATAGTCTTGAGAATTGTGACCGCTGACCCCCTCCCTCACTAACCGTCTTCATAGGGGCTGTACTCCACTCTGTATGTCCCATCTGCCTTATCGGTGACGTAGGCATCCGTGTTGGCGCCCGATGGGTTGGAGATGTCAACTTTAACATGGCTCCCTCCACTCTTGTAGAGAGCTCGAGCATCAACAATAAAATGGGTTGTTACTTCCCTCAGGACTCCTGCAAAAGCAAACATGATCAGAAAATGTCTGCAGGCAGGAGGTTTTTAATCCTATAGTTACACGATTAAAACCAGCGACAAAATCAAAATAAACCAAAACAATACCAACAAAAAGAAACAGAAAATCCACACATAAACCTCCAGACATTACCACACAGTCTGTAACTGATACAAAGTCATTATCAATACAACTGGCACAAAACCACCACAAATAAACACGTAACTAACATGATCCAGAAAAAGAAAAAACCTGCAGAGAAGAACACAAAATCACGACAACTACAACAAAACTAGCAGAAAGAAACAGATGTGTTGTTGTCTTATCTTTAGTTCTATGAAACATGCACAATTTGGACAGTTTGAATGTTTTTTGGGTAGAAACACTACATGTTTAAATAACGTAGATCTGAAACAAAGTTAAAGGCAGAAACAACTGAAGAACATCAGGTGGAACTATGACACCAGAACAAACTGTAAATGGGAGGAAAGTCTCACCTCTTGGTTCCACTCCTGGCCCGTACACCTTCATCCCGCTGGTGTCCACAGCTGGATCTACCTGCAGGCAGGTGGGGAACTTCGGCACCGTGTGACCTCCGTATTTGATGGTGATGGTGTACATCCCATGGCTCTGGGGCATGTAGGTGATGGAGTAGGTCCCGTCACTGTTATTCTGAACGTGAACTTCAGCTTTGGTTCCAAACTCTGAGATGATCTCAATGGTGAGCTCGGCCTCTCCGGCCTTGGAGCAGTCCACCGTGAAGGACCCAGTCTCGTTGACCTTTCCTCGCTCCAAGCCAGGCCCACTGGCCATCACCTTGCTGGGGTCGAACACGGACTTGACCACAGCCTTGAAGGGGGACCCAGGGACATGCTGGTCTGCAAACAGGATGTTAATGGCGTACTCACCAGGCTCAGTGGGCAAGTAGGACACAGAACAGGATCCGTCGCCATTGTCCTGGCATTCGATTTTGGCCTCACAAGGACCCTCTACCGTCAGGCCCAGTCCACCAGTTCCAGCACCTTTTGTGTCGATGGAAAAGGGGGCTGGTTTCCCCACCAAACCACCCAGAAGACCAGGACCATAGGCTCGGACCTGAAGAAGAATGGGAACACAGAGAGAACTTCTCAGGAAAGGAAACTGGAAGTAAACAAGGGGCTCAGTCAGATTTTGCAGAGTTGGGCAGGCTTTTTGGTCATAACCCTCTCGTGGCCTTCAGGTCAAATTGACCCAAAGTTTCAAGGGCTTCTCTACCTCTCTCTATCTCTCTCTCTTTTGAGGGCTTCAGGAGGGTAAAAAACCTTTTAGAGGAAACAAGTGCAGAATTACTTTAGGTTTTTTTGGATAAAAAGAGGAACAGATATGGTTTACCAAAACCAGAGAAGGTTAACTGGGACCAGAAAAAACAACAACATTTGGATAAAAAAAAAAGTCTTAAAAAGTCCTACAGAGGGTTAGTTTAGATAAGCAGACCTTTGGATTAGGAGAGATTTAATGGGACTTAAAAAGATCCATTTAAACCAAAACAGGTTTACCTGGACTAAGAAAGACTTACTGGGATCAATTAGAGTTTAATCTAACAGAGGGAGGTTTACTGGAACTAAGAAAGGTTTAAGAAAACTAGGAAAGGAATAATTAGACAAATACATGTTTAACAAGACCAAGGAATGAATTTCTAGGACTATAAAGGTTTCACTAGAGCTGTGGAAGCTTTAGTGGGACAGAACAAAGTTTCTTTAGGACAAGAAATGTTAATTGGGGTCATTTAAATATATTACACATTGGTGTTTGGTTTATTCAGAATAATAAAAGACTTTACACACTTGTCAAAAAAATTCTAGAAGTTCTCAGATTGATAGTAATTTGTACTGAGTTTAACTCTAGAATGTTTCCTCATTCTTTAAGACTGTAGCTTTCATTTTTATATTTGTTCTGTAGAATATTTAGTAAAACCAGTCAGATACAAGCAATGAAAAATGAAAATCTTGGACCATTTCTGGCTTTTAGGCACCATCAACAGTTTGTGTTTAGTATCAAGAGATGCTGAAAGTCAGCAGTCTTGAAACCTTTTTAAAGGAAAATATGTTAGAGTTACTCACCTTTGAGGGATCAGGGGGCATGATGCCCTCCACAGTAAATGGACTTCCTGGGATGGGGTTTCCATCATAGCTGATGTCCACTCTGAATGGTCCTTCCTCAGGGGGGACGTACTTCACTGTGTGAGCCTCATTGGCCGTGTCCAGCTCCAGCTTGCAGGGGATTGGACGGCGTGATGGAGATGTGATCTTTACATCCAGTTCTCCCTGACCTCCAGCACCTCCAGTACTGACAGAGAACTCCTGATCCTTCCCCACATCCACCTCTTAAATTTGCACACAAACCCATCAGGATGGTCAGACACACAAAGGTATTTAAGTCCTTTTTTGATATTTTTGAAACCAAAATGCAGCAGTTAGAAATGTTTATCATCTTACAAAAAATATATATTTTCAGTTCAACACAATCATGTCTGACAATTCTCTTTGACAGTAATAAGAAATGCTTAAAATATCAGTAGTTTCTACAAACTTACTGTTGTTCAGCCCCTGAACTTTGACCTTGTTGAGGTCCAGTGAGGCGGCCACAGTGATGCTGAATGGACTTTTAGGGATGGGGTCTCCTCCGTGGCACACAGTGATGGACATGTTCCCCTGGGAAACACAAACTGCAGTTAACTCAGGTTCGTCAGCTGGTTAATTCGAGTTAATCAGTTTGGTTAACTTGGGTTTATCCTGTTAATTCTGGTTAATTAGGCCAGTTTCATTCGCCCCCACGCTTATGTTGACATGTTACCTGCTGCACGGCAGTGTAGCGAACTGTGTACGAGTAGTCATGGTTGTCAATGATCTCGAAGTCTCGAACAGCCTCGCCTTTTGCTGCTCCAATGAAATGGACCTCAGGTTTGGCTTTTCCAGCTCCTTTTGTGTAAATGTTGAAGTGAGTGGGTTTCCCGACCTCCACACCTGCACAGGTAATACAGGTAACACACAAAGACACAGACAATGTTCTGAATATGAAGCATTGTTTAAAGTCTTTTTGTTTACCTCTTTTTTAACTCATTTTGTGCATCTTTATATATTTTTTGTCCATCTTAAGGTTTATTTTCTAGTCTTGATCTTCTTCTTCGACTTCTGGGCTTGACTTGAACAAAGTCCACATCTAGAGTTTTGAGTGAACTATGTAAACCAGACTCACCTGCCCTGTTGAGTCCAGGTCCCTCTGCTCGGACTTTAGCTGCATTGTGGGAAGGATCCACCTTTATTCTGAAGGGACTGATGGGAATTTCCTGTTTTCAACAATAAAGATGAGAGGTTTCGTTAGTTCACCTTTAACCCAACATGTTCTCAGAGGGTTAATTACCTGTCCGCACCCTCACCTGATCAGCAAACAGCACCATGATGGTGTACTGACCCGCACCGGGAGGCATGTACTTCACTGTGAATGTGTCGTTGTCATTCTTGATTATGTCAAAGTCGATGTCAGCCTCCACTGGTCCGACCACACCAGGAGCACACTTAATCCCAATGCTGACATCACCTGGCAGGAAAACAGATTGATTGTGACATTAAACAAATGAAACAGTCCATCCATCAATCTATCCATCCATCCATTATCTGCCACTTTCCAGAGTCAGGTTGTGGGGGCAGCAGCTGGAGCAGGGGGGCCCAGACATCTCTCTCCACAGCCACCTCTTCCAGCTTTTCCAGGAGGATTCCAAGGTGTTCCCAGGCCAGCCAAAAGATATAGTCTCTCCAGCGTCTCCTGGGTCTTCCCCGGGTCTCCTCGCAATTTGAAATGGCCGGAACACCTTCCTAGGGAGGTGTCTACGGGGCATCCTTGCCAGATTCTCAAACCACCTTAACTGTCTCCTCTGGATGTGGAGGAGCAGCAGCTCTACTCCAAGTTCCTCCTAGAAAACCAAACGTCTCACCCTGTCTCTAAGGGAGAGTCCAGCTACCCTGCGGAGAATCTTTTTTTGACTGCCTGTATCTGTGATCTCGCTCTTTTGGTCACTGCCTAGAGTTTGTGACCATAGGTGAGGGTAGGAACATAGATCAACCAGTAAACAGAGAGTTTTGCCTTGCAGCTCAGCTCCCTCTTCACCACAACATGGCAGTACAGAGTACGCAATAATGCATAAGCCACACCAATCCATCTGTTGAGCTCCATTCTTCCGTCACTCGTGAACAAAACCCCATTTTACCAAAACTCCTCCACTTGAGGCAGCACCTCACTCTTAACCCAGAGAGAGCAGTCCAACCTTTTCTAGATTTGGAGGTGATTATCCTCATCCAAGCTGCTTCATACTTGGCTGCAAACCGCAGTAAGAGCTGCCGATCCAGGGGGAATGCCCCCGATGTCCACGCAATATTGCAGAGTCGTGTCAACCAAGACAACATCCAGAGCCTTAAGGAACTCCAGGCGAATCTCGTCCACCCCTGGGGCCTTGCCACCGAGGAGTTTTTTTAACCACCTTGGTGACCTCAGCACCAGAGATTGGAGAGCCCAACCTAAGTTTCCCAGGTGCTGCTTTCTCACTGGAAGACATGCTGGTGGGATTGAGAAGGTCTTTGAAGTGTTCCACCCACCGACCCACGACATCCCGAATTGAGGTCAGCAGCACACCATCCCCGCTATAAACAGTGTTGATGGTGTACCACTCCCCCCGAGACGCCGAATGGTGGACCAGAATCGCCTCGAAGCCATACGGAAGTCGTTCTCCATGGCTTCTTCAAACTCCTCCCACCGCCTGTGTCCACCAGCAGCTTCAAGGGTTGCCACCGCGACGGGAACCAACAACCTTGCGGCCACAGCTCCGGTCAGCCACTTCAACAATAGAGGCAAAGAACATGGCCCACTCAGACTCAATGTCCCCCACCTCCCCTGGGACGTGTTCAAAGCTCTGCCGCAGATGGGAGTTGAAGCTTCGTCTCACAGGGGACTCCGCCAGACGTTCCCTGTAGACCCTCACAATACATTTGGGCCTGCCAGGTCTGACCGGCATCCTCCCCCACCAGGTAGTGGTCAGTTTACAGCTCCGCCCCTCCCTTCACCCGAGTGTACAAGACATGCAGCTGCAGATCAGATAACCAAATAATTCTATTCTTAAAATAATGCTTCGACTGGCAAAGATTTTAAATCCCTAAAAGTTTCCTCTGCACATTCTGGTTTGATCTGAGTTACAGAAATTTCCTGGAAAATCAGTTTTCCCTTGATATTATTTCCAAATAATGCAGTAAGGCAACATAATGTCCAGCACATGTTGAAGTCAGGAAGTGAAAACACAATAAAGGACAAAAAGTAGGTGTCATTTTGGACCGAGTCTCACCCTGTCCGGCCTCGCTGCAGTCCACAGTGAAGTATGTCGGCTCGTTGGCCTTCAGTCCTGTCTTCTCAACACCTGGACCATAAACCTTCACGTTTTCCGGATGGCTGCCCTCTCCGATGATCACCTAACCATCAGCATTCCAACAAACATTTAGACTAAATACTGTTTCAGTTTTTTACAAACACATGGTGTGCTTACTAATTGAATCAAACTGATCATTTTATATGAGTTTCATATTTCAACAGATGCTGATCTTAGTCTACTACTCATCACAACTAATCTGTTATATTTTGAAGGAGGCTGATACTTCTGGGGTGTTAGTTTCATCTGGAAAGATAACAATTCAGACTGATAAAGAGCACTACAGGCCAGAAACATTTCTGTATGATTTGGAGGTGAACTGTTCCTTTTAAATGGCTCTGAATTTGAAGGGTTACAGTTACAGGGGTTAGATTTTGGGTTGATGATGGTGTGTTTGTGGCTTCTGTGATTCGGTGGTAGGGTTCCTAAGTGGTTCAATAGAAGGCAGCTGGACTTCTCTTGATTCTCAAAGTTGTTTCCCCTCTCATCCAAAAGACTTCAGTTCTGATTGTGGGTTGGGAGTTCGAGGCTTTTAAATCATTATAACCAGGGGTGAAAGTAGTTTTAAATTCTTGCCGGTACTATGACAAAAACCATATATATATAAACGTATCAATATTTTACATTACTGTTGCCTACCTGTATAAGGCAGAAATTAGAAGACCTTGACATTGTGGAATATATATCTTTTCATATATAATATCATCATAATATATATTTTTCCAATTGTTAAGGAACTGAGATGTATGAATGACTGACAAACAATTTTCTGATGTATTGTAATGTTGTGTTAGGACAACCAAGCACCAGACAAGCCTTTTGCTCTAAACACCAATTTATTAAGGTGGAACATTACCAGGGCAGCTCCCACAACATAATAAAGCCAACACATGGCTGGTGTCAGTCATATGCCCCCTCACCCTGACTCTCAGATTGCTCAACATCCTCATCAGCTGTTTTTCTGATTTTGTGGGATATCTTTTCATCTCCGGTTTCCTTGTCTTTTCTTTTGAATAAAGAAGTTATTGTTCTCTGCATTGTGGTCAAGTTTT
>JAOXNZ010000085.1:8851-20799 GCA_028566095.1 Kryptolebias brasiliensis
GATGTGAAGAGAAACGTCTTCAACTACAGAATAGAAGTCCAGATGTTACCATGTCCTGGATGACTGAGAATCTACATCAGCAACTGGCATTAACAAAATAAGCATAAATTCATAACACACACTGGTAATAGATTATGGAGGGTTAAAAGTGACAAGTTATATTTAATTTTCTCACGTTTAACCCTCCACATTATTGCTCCAAAAATTCCTGAAAAACAGGTCGTTGTTTTTTTCAACAAAAATCTAAAATTCTGTCAATAAAATGTAAATATTTTCGAACAGCAGGAGGCGCTCTGACTCACTAAAGTAAATGACGTCATTTCAGAATGTCAGGTGACAGAACCGGAAGAGAAAGAACCGATCCGGGCTTCCCGGGACCGTCAGCGGATTGAACCCGAGCTCAGAGCTGGATTTAACTGTGCAGGGTTCAGCGTGAGGGAAGGTAAGAACTGCTAAAACATCAGCTAATACATTTTAAGACCCGTCTTGTGCGGAAATCTGTCCCCGTGTCGATTATGTGGATTTGTTTTACTGAGAAATCGATCAGAAGCTCCGTGAAGACCGCCTCTCTGGCTGCAGTGCACGCTCCCGACAGGTAACAGTGTAAGAGCGTGACAACAGGTGGAGTAATCACACAGAGCAGCAATCGTCCGAGTTGGAGGTAAAACTGGCTTTAAAATAACCGAGTCTGGTCCAGAGGCCAACGGACCGGAGACCTGAAGCTGGGACAGATGTAAAGCTGCTGCACATCAGGAGTTAGAACTGAACAGAAGTCTGGCTTTGATCGTTCACTATTAAATCCTGATTTTTTTACATGGAGTCTGGTACAGATAATTCACTGATTATATTAATCATTAACATTATTTTATAGAAACTTTCTGAAACTGTCACATGATGCTGACATGTTAATAAAACTGAGCTTCACAGACGTGTAATTATATATTTTCTCTCTGCAGTATGGAGGATGATGAACTTCCGACAGAGGATGGGCTGGGTGGGCGTGGCTCTTTACCTGCTGCTCAGCATCATGGCTGCATATTACATCTTCGAGGTGGTCAGTCTTGAGCGCGTGCAGAGAGACGGGATTGACTCATTGGTTCTACCTCCTGCTGTCCTCGCCCACCTGCCACCACTTCCTGTGTGGATGTGGGTGTCAATTTTTCTGGTGCCATACCTGCAGCTCTTCCTCCTACTGTTCTCCTGCACGAGGGCCAACCCTCGAGCTGTCGGATACTGTGTACTTCCTGTCTGCATCGTCCTGCTGTGGAGCCACCGCCACGCTACCAAACCAACCAATCAAAAAGCTGGCTTGCTTATCCACATGTAGGGAACATGTGGACATGATGTCACTTCCTGTGCCTTTAAACAAATGCTTCAAAAGTTGGCGTTATCGCTGCCCTCAGTTCAGACTGTCAGGAACCACCCTGCAGCTGTCAGTCATTTATCATTCCCGTGGTTCCACTGCCAACCAATCGGAGAGCAGTATTTTCTGATTGTTTTCTTTTCTGTATTTAATGACACAAGACACTGGTTACCATGGAAATTTTATTATAACACAAATAAAATGAAAAACAACAGAAATTTCAGGTGTTTTTGGATCTTTTTGCTGCAGGCTGCAGTTCAGAGGTTATGTAATCTTCATCATTTTCTTCACTGCCCTCCTCTTCATTACCTGAGGGAGGTAAAATAGAAAGGTATGTGAACAGAACAAACTTTAACGCACTACATGTCTGGGATATGAAGCAGAAGGAGTTGGTTCTGGTAGAACTTTAGTTATCTGAAGTTGGAAACATTAACTGGTTCTTAGTTGTTTATCTGGTTGAACTAATTCTACAAACAAATCAGGTTTTCCCTGCTTATCTGGTTTAGGAATATTTACAAATCATTATGGCTCTGATTCACACAAAGTTATTTAGTAAAACTAGTCGTACTATAACGGAGGTATAACAGTTTGGAATAAACCTTGAAAATATGTGCAATTTCACATGATCTGTTAGCGCTTGGAGTATGTGTTGTAAATCATTGTCAGCTATCTGTATCTGTATATCTGTAAAATTCACTGAGTTACAGCCATTTTTGTGTAAGCTAAGGTTGCTTAGTTGTGGCGGCCGTCTTGAATTGGCCTGACTACAAAAGTTAATCAGTTAATGTCAAACAATTGATAACTTTCTCAAAGTTTCCTAAAATCAGATTGCAAAACATGTTTGCTTAAAATGTTGGCATTAACTAATGGAGTCAGTTCTGTTAGCAAATGGATAGATTTTAATGATACTTTTAGAAACTAGAAGCACTCTTAGAGCTCAAACTTCTGCCTAGGCCATAGAATCATTAAAAAACTGTAGGAGCTGGAGCTGGATCGTGATCCCGATTTTGGGATTTTGATGAAATTTTCAGGAAATGTTTAACTTGGCAGAAAGAACAAATGATGACATTTTGGTGGTAATCGGCATCATGATACGGAGCCTACAATTTTTGAATGACCCTATGGCCTAGGAGGAGGTTTGAACTCTGGGTTCCTCGAAATAGTGACAGCATCAATGATGACATCACATGACGATATCATCAGTACCATTACATTACAATGATGACGGGTCTTGGTGGAGGTTTGCGCTCTCTGAGTGCTTCTAGTTTATATTTGTATTTTATTCTTATATATTCTACCTATATAACTTTTTCCAAAATTGCAAAGCAAAATGCACATTTGGCATTTCTTTGATTCTATTTGTTATTAGTTAACATTTTGGTTCATTTATATTTGTTTGAACGCTACGCTTTTGTTTTGATCTGTCATTTGTAAGTTGTTTGCTCATCGGTGTATGAAATTGTATATCTATGAATAATGCAAATGGTGTTCAAAAGCATTAACACTGGTGTAGATTCTCAGTCATCCAGGACATGGTAAATCCAAAAAACAAAAACGAGCCTCTATTGTTATGAGAGAGAGTTAATCTGCAGGTGAATCCAGTTTACAGAACATCTCAGCTTTAAAAGCTGGAACTCCACTCTCTGCTGTTTGATCTTAGAAAGCTCCTCGGGTAAGAGAAACGCCTTTGGCAACAGAATTAAAGTCCAGATGTTTTTTTATTTTTAACCTTTTTTGGACACGACTCAAGTGAACCGGATCATTTTAGAGACTGACTCAGATTAACCCGAGTCCATAAAGTAAACCGAATTGGCCAGCTGTTGTCCTTTTTAATGTCCATGGCCACGAACGCGCAGGTAGGTCGGACCCACAAGCATGTCCGTGCGAGCAATGTTGATTTTGCTGCAAACAGCAACTGAAAAAGAACAGCTCACCACGAGCACAGCCTCCCCGTGCTCTCTCGCGCTCCACCAGCTCATTGAGAAGTTGTGAGACGTTCGTGTTGAGCTCGGAAATCCCGCTGTTCAGAGAACCCAGATTGTTCCCCACCGGAACGCTGAAAGTTCGGTTCTGTCCGTCTCTGAGTCTCAGCCTGGCGCAAACACACACGGTCTCCATGCTGTCGCTTCCGTCATCACCTGATGTCGTCATCACGCAGCTCCTTGCTGCCTTCAGATGCGTTGCGTAAATGTAAGCTTAACATGTGATGAGCTTTAAATGAAAACGATACAAACTTTATTTGTAAAATACGGACTAATTTACACAATCCAACAGTTTATGTTTTAATTTGTTTTATTTCATTATTGTTATATTTAATACATTTCATTTTGTTTGTGATGTTTTTTGTAATATGTTTAGTTCAGCTTATGAGTTGATTCGAAGTTACTGAACATGTTTCTGTTTCCAGTATTTTATTAATATTGTGAAAGTAGAATTACAAAAGTCACTGAAACAATTGTCACTGAAATAAAGTATTTAGTAAAACGATGAAAATTATGAAAAAACAAAATTTCTTTGTGATACTTGAACACACCACAAAGTTGGCGCGCGCTATCACGTGATTAGTGTTTGTTTATTTTCAGTCTGCGTGTGATAGGGTCAGGGTGATAAATGTTTTTCCGGCGCGCGGGTTTCTGCTCCAGCTTCGATTGCGTCTGTTTAGATGTGGTGACCTCTGACCCCCAGACCGGAAGTTGTGGTAAGTTAGCAGTAGTTGGCGCTCCGGTAACAAAAATCCGGGGTTAGACGGAGTTATTCACATTCATCGATCAGCTGTTTGCATAGTGAACAGCGGGATAACACAGTGAGGAGTGTCCGGATACACTTCCGATTCGGTTCGGTCCGGTGAGTTCTGTTTATAACATGAGCAAACAGCATTTGCTTTAGCATACAGAGGCTAACAGATGCTAACTGATAATTTATGACCTCCTTAAACTGATTCAGGATCAATAACGGATCAGTTTGTTGTGAATATCATGTATTGATCTGATCTATAATTGGGTTTTTGATAAAAGAGATACGGTTGTGTTACCATGGTAACAGACTCGGTCTCCTCTGCCCCTCCGTACAAACTGTCTTCAGTTCAGGGAAGAAGAAACAAACTGCAGAGAGAATTTGGTATCATTACATTGGTGGGGGTCGGGGTGGGAGCAGAGGTCAGAGGTGCAGTGATTGAGAAGTTGCAGGTTCGAAGCCCCAGACCAGCATACAATTTGGGTGGGGAAGATGAGGCGCTCACTTCTGCCTCTATCCTCATTAACCCCACTGTGGGCCCCTGAGCAAGGCCCCTTACCCTCCAGCTGCTCCACCTGTGTGTGCTCACATGTGGGATGGAAAACATGCAGACAATGAATTTCTCCATTGTGGATTAAAAGAGTACAATAAAATAAATAAAGGTTAAACATACTAATAATCATAGCAATGCATTACTATCGCGTACCTTAATTAAGCATGAAATAAAATCAGAAAGAAAAAAAAATACATATAAATTCATAAGATCTAAGTTATATAAAAATGACAGTGTCTAAATATTCAAAGACATCTAAAAATTCCATGTCTGTAACATTATATAAAAATTACAATACCTAATAAATTGCAATTTGAGCCTGTGTGTTTCTAATTGTCTATATGGTGATTAGTGATTGCAAATTTGGTTTTGTTTCAACCAGTTTTCCTCCTTATTTTTAAAGTTTTTAAAATCTGTAAAAAAAAAAATTCTGTTGGTAATGCATTCCAAAAGTGTGTCCCTTTTACTGAGAAGGATGACTGACCAAAGATAGTTTTTCAGTATATCAGGCTGCAATTACCATTTGCTGATCTGAATGGAAACACGAAGTCCAACCAAAACACAGAGTCTGAAACAGAGTTAAAACCAGAGCACTCGTCACATGATCGTGTGACTCGATGGACAATCGCAGCCATTATCAAAACGTGAATCCATTGTCTTGTAGCAGCATGCCTGAGTCATGTGCGTGTTATAACTGCACCAATAAATACAAAAAAAAAAATCTGGAATATCCTTGCATAGGTAAGTAACCCTACAATATACAATTTTACGAGAATTTAGTCAATTAATCAAGAAAAACTATCTTCAAAACATATTGACACATGGTAAATCTGTGTTCACACTGAGACTCTCTGGCTTTGCTTTTTATACCAGAAATGTATAATGTGTCTGTCTTAATCACTAAATTTATGTGACTACCTGCTGTTTCATGTCTAAGCAATAATTTGGATCTAGAATTAAAGTGTACATATCCTGATTTCCCTGAAACTTCAGTGCCTTCCAGTCTGGATCCTACCACGTATTATTGTGTTGTTTATAATTCTCAGGCATGTTTTACTTTTACACCAGTATAGTTCTTATTTTTTATAAAGACAGGATGTTCCAGGCCTGTATGACTTCTGGCTCTCCTCTGCCTCGTTCTGCTTTCATTGGCTTCATTTCATGGAGCTGACAGAATTTTTATTTTTATTTTTGTGTTGAGTTTTATGAAGATCTAGTGTAGAGCTAAAGACCTACATTATTTCAAAGACGGCATGTCTTCTCATTGACGCACATTTGTTTCTTGACATTGCTTCTGTCTTGGCGGCCATTTTGGATCCTCCACAACATCACAAATTCTGATTAGTTAATGACCGGGAGGGCTCCCTTTTTTTTTAACTCTATGGTCTCAACCAAATTACAGAGGCTAAGGTAATAATATTAAAAAGAACAAGAATGGATTTTATTTATAGGCGCCTTTCAAAACACTCAATCACCTTACAAAAAATAAATGCAAAAGAACAGCAATAAAAAAAACATTGTTAAAACTATCTACAAAAGCATTTGGAATGGGTAAGAAGTGAATTTACAAGAGAGAAAAAAGGATAAAACACCAAGCTTGAACCAAGTCAGTACCGAAACAGAGTCTAACCCTCTGAACCAAAACGCAAAATCTAAACCAAAACGTGAGTCTGACCTGTCTGTCTGTGTTTTAGGTAAAGATGTGTGAAGAGCAGACGGTGTCTCTGGTGGATGTTCTGGAGGAAGATGAGGAGTTGGAAGAAGAAGCTTCAGCAGTGTTGGCAGGAAGTGATTCTGATCTTTGCTCCTATCCTCAGGTAGTCCCAGTTCACAGGAAAACCTGAAACCAGTTTAGAGCTTACAGTTATGGTCTAAAGTTTCAGCAGGAACCCAAATGTGACCTGCACCTGGTCTGGTCACTGCTGCAAACTTACTGGTACTGGTTGTTATCTAGTCCCAGGCCCAAATTCATTAAGACTGTGTAGTGGCCATTTTTGCTCGTTTTTTTTTCTTTTTTCCCAGGAATACCAAAACATGTTCTTATTGTGAACTGCAGGCATGAATGAATAAAAACTGACTCAGTTCTTAAAAACTGCTGACTTTCAGGATGGATCGTTCTGAGGTGGCACAATGGGCTGTGGGTCGATCAACTATGGGTCAATCAGCCATGGGTTGATGGTCAGTGGGTAGATGAGCCATATTCAGCCATGGGTCAGTCAGCCTTTTCTCGATCAGCCATGGCTTGATGGGCTAATAGTCAATGGGCCCTGAGTCGATCAGCTGTGGCGCAATGGGTCCTTTAGCTGTGGGTTGATCAGCAAAAGACTAGTAATTCTGACATCATGTCTGTGTTTGTGTTTCAGGGGTATGTGAAGCGGCAGGCGCTGTATGCCTGTAACACGTGTACACCAAAGGGAGGCGAGGCTGCAGGGGTCTGTTTGGCCTGCTCCTACAAATGTCATGAAGGTCACGACCTCTATGAACTTTACACCAAGAGGTGATGGATCAACTGCTCATATATTAATCATACATGAATCCATAAGTCTTTACATACTGATCAACAGCTGATCAACCCATTGAGTAAATTACTAGTTTTATTTTATTTTTTTTTTGTGATCAGTCTGACAGAAAGTATTGATTAGTTTCTAAAAGTGATCAGATGATCAATAAGTGTCTGATCTGATCTGAACCGTTTTTCTTCTTTGTTTTCTGCAGGGACTTCCGCTGTGACTGTGGAAACAGGAAGTTCTCTGGGCTGCAGTGTAAACTTCACCATGTCAGTTCACCTGAAAACACCTGCGCTCACCTATTTTTATCAGAAAATGCCTATTTTAACCTGTACTCACCTGAGAACACTTGTTTTAACCTGTAGTCCTCTGTTTTATCTGGAAATGCATGTACTTACCGTTTCTCACCTGAGAACATCTGAATTTACCTGTTTGTTTTTAGGAGAAGGATGACACCAACAGTCAGAATAAATACAATCATAACTTCTTTGGAGTTTACTGCACCTGCCGTCGGCCATACCCTGACCCTGACGACCAGGTGACAAAGTGCTGAAGCTCACCTGTCTCCCAGATGTTAACTTATCCAAGTCTGACTGATTGTCTGCTTTTTGTGTCTAGGTGGAGGATGAGATGATTCAGTGTGTGGTGTGTGAGGACTGGCTGCATGGCAGGGTGAGTCCAGCAGCACACAGGTAACAGGCAGGTGATGCCTGAGGTCACCTGCACGTGTTTACACCTGTGTATGCAGGAGGCAGTTCATCAGTGGTCTATGTGTTGATATGTGTCATTTATCTGTTTACCTGTGCTCACTTGATTGTTCACCTGTCTGCTCACCTATTTGTTTACCTTTCTATGGTTCCCTGTGTGTGATTACCTTGATTATTTGTGGTTACCTGTCTGTGTTTACCTGTGTGTAGTTAGAGTGTTTACCTTGTTTACTTGGATGTAATTACCTGTGTCTGCAGCACCTAGGTTGTGTGGTTCCTGACTGTGTGGAGTTGCAGGAGATGATCTGTGAGTCCTGTATGAACAAAAACCCATTTCTCTGGATCTATGCTGCTCACCTGGCAGGTAACCTTTCTTGTTTTCTTTCACTGCTCACCTTACAAGTACACATTTCTTGTGTCTTTTCCTCATTGTGTGTTTTGTCTGTTTAGTGTCAGGTACAGAAGTTCTGATGGAGGAAAAAAAAGAAGAGTCAGCTGTAAATGTTCCTAAGAAAGAAGAAAAGGTGAGACTTATAATTCACCTGATTTTTAAACATGGCACCCATAAAGGATTAGTTGGTCTAGTTAGTCTCAATAACTCACCTGTACTTTACACCAAGTTAAAACTTGGTGCTGATCTGAAACCAGTTTTACTGGTTAGTGTTTTGAAACAGAAAGAACTTGTTCAAAAATCGGTTTCAGTTCCAAACCAGAACTGGAATAACTTTGATTCAAATATTTGAATTGTTGGTTTTAAAACATTAGTTTTTTTAGATTAAATGTGACATAAAATTTTAAAATACATTATTCACATAAAAGAACTGATCAGCATCATTGATTAAGATCAATACTCTGGTAGGTTGATGATAGTGAGCCGAGTTGTAAGCGAAGTCGAGAGGAGGCAGAGCCAAGCTGCAGACAGGAGGAGCTACAGGTGATGCATCAGAAAAGAGACCAATCAGAAGCTGAGGACGCAAAGCCAAGCTGCAAACTGAAGGAGCTACAGGCGATGCAGCTGAAAAAAGACCAATCGGGGGCTGTGTTTTGGCCGTCTATGTGGCGCTCCAAACTCTGCTCCTGCAACACCTGCCAGGTAATATTCACCTGAGTTTGTGTTGGCTTAAGAAGTGATTATTTAAGAATGGGCTCATGTAGAAACTTTAACTGATGACTTGACTTTTGAATGATCTGACTAGTCTTTCCCACTAGAGTTTTTCACTGACAAGTCTTTACCTGCTGAGTTCTTCTTACCTGAACACTCTACTTTGGAATGATCTGACAAGTTTTTCTGTTATAAGTCTTTACCTGCTGACTTCTTAACTTCCGTCTAGAGTTTACCCTGACGAGTCTTTCCCTTTAGAGTTTTTCACTGACATGTCTTCACTTGATGAGTTCTTGCCTGCCCGACGACCCAACTTTGGAATGATCTGACTTTACCTGTCAAGTTTTTCTTTGACATGTCTTTAACTGATGACTGGACTTTGATATGATCTGAGTATTTGCCTGATTAGTTTTTACCTGATGAGTCTTTCCCTGACAAATGTTTGTGTCCCAGTGCCAGCATGTCACAAGCTCTTTCTCTCCAATCTGTCTGTCTCAGGCGCAGCTGTCTGCAGCTGGACTTTCCTTCCTATTGGACGAGTTGGACACGGTCCTCGCATATGAAAACAAAGGAAAGAACAATGAACAGAGACAACAGGGACATGACCCTCTAATGTCAGCTCTGGATAACTTGAACAGAGTTCAGCAGCTTGAGATCATCCACGGTAAAGAGGACTTTATAGACAGAACTACATCTCCCATAGTTCCATGCATCTGTGTTGACAGTAATTGTCTCTTTCAGGCTACAATGACATGAAAACTGAGCTGAAGGACTTCCTGCAGAGATTTGCAGCTGAAGGAAAGGTGAGTTTTATTCTCCACATGGTTAAACATTAGGGGCAAGGCCTAGAACTGAGTAGAGGTGAGTTTTACTCTCCACGTGGTTAAATCTTAGAGGATTCGGCATAGAACTAAGTACAGGTGAGTTTTCTTTGACACGTGGTTAAAGGTTAGGGAGGCGGGGCGTAGAACTCATAAATGACAAGCTTCATCTTGATGAATTTGGTCACAGTTTACCTGTGCAGCAGTTTCACCTGTAAGATTTAAAAATGTGAAAACAAGTTGACAGCATTTATATGAAACCATCATCACAGTGTTTCTTCCTGTTAAAAATCAGTCAGCTGACCTGTGATGTCATTTCACTGTTTGGTAGGTGGTGACCTCGGATGACATCCGTCAGTTCTTCGAACAGCAAAGTCGCAAAAGACGTCGAGTAGATGCCGGACCTTTCTACTGTTCCTGATCTGTCCTCAGTTTTCAACTTTTTATCTCATCTCAGAAATGCTTTAATGCTAACATTATCTTAAATGTCTCTGTGTTATTTTTGTGTTTCTGTTTGTAACAAGAATAAAACGTAATCTGAGCAATACGCCACGTGTTGTTTCTGAAAGAGAGAACTGCAGTTGACTGAGCTCATTAATTGTTTTTGGGTGAAGAAAAGCTTTAAAATCTGAACAGAAAAGCAATCAGGAATGAGAATGCAAAGGTTAATATGGATTAACATATAGTATAAACATTTAAGGATGAACCAGACTTGTGTTGACACATACTGTAGACTACTTAATAAAAAACAAGAAGTTTAAATTGGACCTTTAGTTTTTTTGTTCCCATCAGTCTATCACAAAGACAATTTGTTCCCATTTTTTTAGTTGGGTCCACAAAAAACACCAAAAATAACACAGTTTGACAAAAAATATAATTTTAGCTCCAATAAAATTATTCTCAAATAGCTGTTAGCTGAAAACTAGACTTACAGACGATGATCAGCTGAAGGAGGATGAAGGTCCTGGTTTGGGTCTGATGGATTTGTGCTGTTTCTTAAAGATGTTCAAATACTGGTTATATTCTGGAGAGACCATTTTAGTCAGACATTTCTTCATCTGTCCTTGTTGAGTTTCTTTTTTTTTTGCACAAACAGCACATCATTCTGTCTTGGTCAGGTCCAAGAAACAGAAGTCATTCATAATCCCAGGACTGTATGCCAAACAGAAGACAAATGATTGAGTAAAACTAAACTGTTTTTTGACAGAATTTTAAATGTTGATGCTTACTGTTGTCTTTTAACGGTGAAGCAATCAGATATTTGATATCCATCAGGTTTAGCTGCAGCTTTGGCGTGTTTACTGTCATCCATCTATCTCTGATGTGTTTCAGAACAAAGGAACACCCACATGTCTGTTTTAAACATCAAACACCTTCTATCCTTCACCTCCCGCATCACCGATTGTTCTGCAAAGGAAAGTTAATCAGCTCTTTGAGCTGCAGACCAGCTGCTTTTCATCACGATGATGAAGATAAATTATAGTTTCTGTTTTCTGATCCTTTATCTCACCTCTATGTCACTGAAGCTGCAACAGAAAGTAATTAGATCCCACAGCTGATCTGAGCTGACCTGCCAATCATGAGCAGGCTGTTGGTATGTCCAATCATCAGCTAGCTGGCTCCTTCTCCATGATCCTCCTCTTCCAGCGGACTTCAATCTCAGTCTGACTGAAGCTCTACAACTGTCCACACTGACCCAAGAGGAGCTGAACGTCAGCCAATGACGATAATGAGCTGTGTCTTGAGGATGATGGGAAATGCTTCACGTTTGACTCGTCCAACGGAAATCCTCAGAAACATGAACAGAAAGATCTACAGCAAACCTCCAAGGAACCCAATTGGAGTCACAGTGAGTATTCAATCAACCAATAAACGTAGTTATCAATAAATTGAATCATGAGCGGTGGTGAGTAAACCATAACTAAACTAAGTAATCAATGAATCGAGTTGGAGCTGTGCTGAGTAAGCAATCAATAACTAAACCCAATTATCAATAAACTGTATCGAAGGCATTCTGAGTTAACAATCAATATCTAAGTTATCAATAAACCAGCAGTGAGTAACTGCAGTGAGTAACTAAATAAGTTTAATTTTAGGCAAAAACACAGAGTAAAAAGTAAGCCTCAGACAAACAGTCTCTGAGTGAAAACTATCAGTCGGAT
>JAOXNZ010000085.1:100036-114284 GCA_028566095.1 Kryptolebias brasiliensis
ATTGAAGTCCAGTTGCTTTTGTTTTTAACCTTTTTTGGATTTACTATGTCCTGGATGACTGAGAATCTACACCAGCATGTTGATGATATTATGAGCTGGAGACGAGAAATTCAGAATCTTTCATTCAGGAACTTTATTCTGAAATTGTTCCATTATTTTTAGACAGTTTCTCTCAGGCTGGTGAACCTCTGCCCATCTTTCCTTCTGACAGATTCAGCCTCTAAAATGTTATTTTTATCCCCAGTCCTCTTAGGTTACATTTACATTGTAGGTCCTAATGCTCAAGTCAGTTTTTTTTACTGAGATCCAATTTCTTTGCGTGATTGTTCACATTATGATTTAAATGTGACCACTATTAGACTCTAGAGTGAACATTCTATGGCCCTAAAATGATTTGCATGAGCAGAAGACGTGTGGTGTATTGAACCGATCCACCAACTTTGGCATCATACGTTGGTGAATATTTTCAGTCAACCAGGATGTGGCATACTTTTTTTATGTAGGAAAGCTGGTGCCTATTTCCACAGGTCACTGTGTGATTTAAAGGCGGTTCTGTGGTACACAAAGATCATCTTGGGACAAGTTAGAGTCACTAGTAAACCTAATATCCATGTTTTTTGTCTGTGGGAGGAAACTGATGCATGCACAAGGAGAACATGCAAACTGCACTCAGACATACCCCTGGTGGGAGGTGAACATTCAACCTTTTTGCTGTGAAGCACTAGCTCCAAGCACTGGTCCAAACATGTGAAACATGCAAATTATTGCATTCTATTTTTTGCTTTACATTTGACACAATGATTCAACTTTTTTGAAAAATAAAGTTGTATTTGAATAAACCATTTGCTATAGAACAATGGTTTCAGTTGTATTTTTATAATCCGGGGCCTGCTGCTGTTATATTTACTATTCACGTCAACATCCAACTACTAAATCGTTTAAAATGATGTACAAACAAATATTACATCAAAACATGCAAATTAAAACTGGTCATGTGGCAGAAAAAATAATCAGTTTTGTTCATCAAAGTTTCTAACCCACATCAACTCCAGCCAGGCCCACACAGCTGTGCACCAAAACAGAATCAACCTGGTAATAAGATCCAACACTGAAGTCCCAGAATTTTACAAACTAAATCAAACAAATCTCTTTTAAACTGAGATGCTCCACTTGACTTGAAACAAGCCGATGAGCTCCATGAAGCACCAGTTCCTCAGGTCCAGTAGTCAGTTATTGTAGCTGCACTTTCTATTCAGCTGATGTACCTCTTGAACTTTGGTGTAAACTCCACCTGCAGCTGGTGACAGGTTGATCCAACACATGGACTCAGTTTGATGGACACCAATCACAGCACAGCAAGTCCCCATAAGGGCCCTCTTTGGTCCTCCTCCACCAGGAGGTTCACAGCTTCAGATCCAGGAGTGCCCCTGCCCCCTACTCCAGCAGGTCCAGATCCAAGACCAACCTCCCCCTGCAGCATCAACAGTTTTAGCCTTAGTGATGGTAAAATGTCAGAATCTCCATTTCTAAAATGAAATTACAACAGAGTCCTGATTTTTCTTTTAGTAATTTGATGTTTGATTCTCAGCGGGTCAGAACCAGAAGCAACAGAATCTAAAAATTAAATTCAAACACTGATCTCTTCCTACAGGTGCTGACCTCTGACTCCAACCATGAGCTCCCGGGTGTGCCGGACCTGTGGGGGCTCCGACATCGATGTGGACCAGTCCCGGGGCAGCGCAGTGTGTACAGGCTGCGGTTCAGTTCTGGAGGACAACATCATTGTTTCTGAGGTCCAGTTTGTTGAGGGAAGTGGAGGCGTGTCTTCCACCGTGGGACAGTTTGTTTCTGCCGACGGTGAGTTCTGACCATCAGGACCAGAAATGGACCCAGATGACCAATATAACAGTTACAGACCACAGCAACTGATCCAAGAATAATTTAAAAACAACTGAGGTTTGATGCTTCATCTCTAAACTTAACAGAAATGGATTAGAAAAGTCCAACAAACAAAGCAGATGGGATTGAAGTAAACTTTATTTGTTAGTGAGCAGATTGATTTTTCAGCCAATCGGTTTACCTGCCGGGAAAGAAACAAACATGATCAGCTGTTCAATAGTAAAAGCTTTTTACTGTCAGGTCAACATAAATGTTCAGTCCAGATTAAACTTCTCAGAACAGAATTTAAATCTCATTTCAGAATAAAATTAGCCTTGCTCTTCAATCAAGGTCCTGTTTTTGTTAATCAGCTGTGAAGCCCAGATTAAATCTAAGATTCAGATCAGCTTCAGTCTGTTCTGCTCCCTCAGACCTTTAGAACCAGAACCAACAAGGAGAAATTCATCCCATAATCACAAATTGTGTGTAAATTTTAGACACATATTGAGTGCGTGTGAAAATATTTTAAAAAAAACAGCAGTCCTTAAACACAGCCTGTATCTGACTTCATGCTGCGTTTAAGGACAGCTGGTTTATCAGTTTGTAACAGGAACCTCTGATGGTGAAAACTGTCACATCTGTGAAGCTGAGCATTCATTTATTTTTTTCCACATTTTAATGTTAGGAAAGTTGTTTTACTCTGATTGTTTGAGATCTGTGGATTAATTACATATGTGATTATTATCAGGCAAAGTTCTCTCCATAAGATCCAGTTCTTGATCCTTGCTGGTTTTCATCACATGAGGTGATGAAACTGGTTTAAACATCAGAGGTCTGAAATCCAACCCAGGAAATTTGTTCTAAGCGCAGGTTCTTGTTTTTTGGATTCTTGATCCATGGATGTGCTCAGGTGTAAGAACTGGTCTTTTTCCATGGTTCTCTAAAGACAAGGGGCCTCATGTGTGAAAGAGCAGCTTTCATACTCAGAGTTGGCATACGGACAAAAATATTCAGATGAGACATCTCCCCTGACCCACCACCATTTAAATATGCAAATAGAAGCAAATATGTCCTGGTGTATGATTCTCTTTGCATGATCAAAAATTATGTTTAGATGCAGGAAAATAATTTCATGGAATGTGAGTCAGATGCTCCTAAATAAGGTAGTAGGGTGTAAAAATGTATTTGTCAAACTGTCCTCTGGCGTTTGCACCATGCCATGTATGAAGCTGTGGTTGTCAGAGCAGAGCACACCTGCGGAAGGAATAAAAAGGTTAAATGGTCAGAAATACAGGTGGGAGTGAAGTGAAGGATGGCTGTCCATCGCCTCTCATCCAATAATGTTAAACAACACTTTCTGCACAAGTTGCTATTATTGTAAATGAAGTGAACCAGGGGCGCAGATCTGAGGCTGAGGCATTTCCAACTTTACGCATGTGTTTAATGAATACTGTAAACACAGAGGCACTCAGGGGCTTAGTAGAACTTAAAGGCCCATTTGTTAAATAGTTCATGTCAAGAAATGAGTCACTGTTCATCAACACAGCATTTTAGCCCCAGTGTAGGGAATACACTATATCTGGACATCATATGGATTAGGCCATCCCATACGGCTGGCATGGCCCGGCTCAGGGACAACTGTGAAATGCCTGACTTGTCAGCCCGATCCCTCTGAAAGCTAAAGCACAGTGTGGCGAGAACTGGAACTGGCACTGGCAACGC
The DNA here is from genome assembly GCA_028566095.1 of Kryptolebias brasiliensis. NCBI lineage: Eukaryota > Metazoa > Chordata > Actinopteri > Cyprinodontiformes > Rivulidae > Kryptolebias > Kryptolebias brasiliensis. The sequence goes on from JAOXNZ010000085.1 coordinate 103,637, forward strand.
ACGACTCCTCCTAGTTTCCCTGTGTAACACTGGGGCCAGATCAGCATAGAGGTCTAACAGAATGGTCCTGGGACTGAATCAGATAGTAAACCAGACATCATCACATTCCAGCAGGTTAGTGTGCTTCCTGAAAACACTGAGTTCGTCCATTGCGGATGTCCTCTAGCAGCGTCAAAGCTGCCACTGTTTCAGAATTATACAGAACTTTACACAGCTGTATCATTATTCACAGCTTGTCAACCTCAGGAATCATCACACATGACTTGTTCTGAATTAATCTGCTTATCTGACAGTTTTCTTCTTAGTGAGAAAGGAAGTGCCTTTTAGACAATTCACATGCATTTTATGCTCATCTGTCTGTGCCTCACATGCATGCAGCCACCAATGTGTTTAAATCTACATGTGAAAAAAAACAAAAACCTTCAGTTTACATTGGATTAAGGTTGTTTTGATAATTTTTGAGATGTGTTATGAGTTATGTTGTATGTGGTTAAATGTGGTTCAGTTTTGTCGTTCGGCTTTAAACCATAAGTGCTCAAACTCTTGAGAAAACATGTTCAAATGCATCTTGAGTTCAGAGAACCAAATAGTCATATTTTGGTATATTTAGGAGAGTTTCAGTACTTTGTAGTTTGAAACTGTCGACTGGAAAAGTTTGCCTGACAGTATGTACTTTCCACAGCAGGTCAAAAATGTGTGTATATTTACGCACACTTTCACGCAACATTTTCATATATCCCTACATGTGCAACCTTTGTGTGTATGCGATGTTCATACACAAGGCCCCATGTGTCTAAATCAGGATCAGTGTTTTAGTAGAGAGCTTCAGGTTAATGACAGGTAAAACCAGGCTCTTTAATCAGTTCTTGAAAACACTAATTATCTGATGGATCTACATTGTTAACACAGCCATCGTGGATCCACTGAACCTAAGGTTCTCGGCATCAGCTGACATGGTGGTAGCAGCTCTGTTAATCCTAAAACGCAGAACTAAATCTGAAGTTACTTGATAAGAGTCTGATCTTGCAGCCTGTAACTCAGGATCTTTTAAAAGCCAAAGGTTTTGCTTCCAAAGGAAGAGAGTCTCAATTAGCTGGTCTAGTTTCTGGAGTTTTTACCAAGACATTTAAGGATCTGGTGTAAGAGTGTAGTACCTCTGAAGATGCCTTCATGGACACTAGCTCCATCTTGACCTGGCTCACCACCACAGCCCAACCAGCTTTGGGTCATCAGTTCTGAATCTTCAGAACCTTCAGAGTAAGTTTGAAGATGAGTTAACTTTGCTCCTCCTGTGGTTGGGGTTTGGTCACCAGTATCTGCTGTGCTCATGCTGCTGTGGTGGAACATTCTGGTACCTCCAACTTTAGTTGGATACTCTTGGTTCTGAGAGATTGTAGACTGGTCTGGAGTTTGAACTCTTAATGGTAGTCCAGGCGGTCTTATTCTGATGTGAGATACACCTGATGGTAAAAAGGTGTTTGGCAGATGTAAAAAAATTAAATTAAATTAAATTACTGATAAAGGGATAGGTTCTTACCTGTGGTGTGAGAGACACTTGGAACAGATTCTTGTTTTTGGTTTTCTTTCTTGGCTAATGATTGAACCAGCATGGGCTGGGACTCCGGCTGGCTTAGAGATTTCTGCACCTGTTCCGCCTGATTTGGAAATTGATTAGTAACCTTTATTGATGATCGATCTGGTTGGACTTGAACTTTTTCAAGAACTTGTTTTGGTGTCAAAGTTAAAACATCTAGTCTCTTATGAACATATTCCTCTCTTGTGTTTGAACCTCTGAGCTCAGTTTGTAGGGGTGTCCTCTGGTTCCCATTACTGCTGCCAGCTGTCAAACCAGTGGGGTACTGAGATGGATTGAAGTTTTGGGAGTGTCTTTGTTGGACAACAGGTTTTTGGTTAAGATGTGGGACAAAAGACACAAATTTGCTTGGAGGCTTTACCCTGATGTTCTGCACTCTGGACTGAACAGTACTTTCAAAAGGTCCAAGGCTCTCTAGGTTTTGGACACCTCTGCTGGTTGCAATGCCCTGTTCATTGTTGAAAGACTCCTGCAGGACTTTGGACCAGTTGGGGATGTTTGTTTTTAAATTAGCAGGAAGTGTTTTTCGTTCATTAGTTTGGGGTAGCTTATTACTGATGTAATCTTGTGGTTGTACGAAAACATGGGCCTGATAAGTTTGAGTTGGATTCTGGTAAACTGGCCTCTCATCCACGTGGACCACTTCTAGCTCACCACTTAACCCATGAAGACTCAAAGATGGCGGATTTAGTTCTGTCACACCAAATGAGAGTTCAGTGGGAAGTCTCTGCAAGGATGGATTCTCCTGAACAATGTTACTTTGACCGAAACTGGACTGATCCCATAGCAAGCCCGAGTCCCTGGCTTCTTCAGCCAAGCTGTTCAGACTTTTAAGCTTCTGACTCCGTTTTCCCAAATCACCACTATCAGGAGTCCTGTTAAATGACCCCAAGGTTGGTCCTGAAGTTTTCCATTCTTCTCCTTTAAATTTCTGGTTTGGTGTGTAGAGATGTTCCCATTGGATGTTATCGTGGGGTAACTGGTAAGATCTGTAGAAAAGGGTGAACAGTTAAACACCAGAATCTTCAGTTTCTGTTTGCAACATCAGATTACCAGGATGAGAAAAAAAAAAGAAAACAACACGGAGCTGCAGAACATGAAAAGACTCCACCAGAAACGTGAATTGTTTTATGTATTACCTTAACCCCTTGCCCTGATGAGTGGAGATTTAGATCACATGTTTCCAGTGAAGAATCTCTCTATGCAGCTAGACACACTTAAGAAAACTTACTGAGGAACCTGGCTAGTTTGATGTTCGAAGGACCATTCTTGGTTTGTGGTGATCTGAAACTGCTTTTGTCCTCCTGGTACTGTGATGAAATGACTCTGTCCTGGTTTGGATCGAGGCCTGAGGCCCAAGTGAGGTAGGGTTTCCCCTGCAGCTGGGTTTGGGTGAAGTTTAGGACCATTCACAAAACGCTGATGTGAACAGTGTTTGTTGACTGAATCTGTTAGAGAGAAGTCATTAGACATTTGTAACTTAAGGCAGTGTTTCACACTGAAGAACTCTGACCTCTGTGGCTCTCAAAGACTCTCACAGATCCAAATCCAGGATTTGCTGAGGTAAAGATCCGGTCCATAGATACTCTGTTGACTGCACTCAGAGGATAGAAGCATCTCACAGTCACCCTTATGGAGAGTCAAACATACCTTTACAACAATTTCAGGAAGAATTTATTCTTATGCTGAGGGTTTAGGTGTTCTTACTTGAACTGAGGCTCCCTAGAGATGAAGTTTGGTCCATCTGCAATCAGCAGTCGATCGTGGAGGATCTCATTCTCATAAACTACATACCAGTCCCCAATCTGTTAAAAATACTGTTACTTAACTCAGTTATCCATATACAACCACTAAGGTTTAAGATTAATGTTTGTAGTTTTCTACATCAGAATCCATCTGTACAGTTTTCTGGTGCTCTTGGGTTATGTTGCTTTACACCTTCACCAGAAACAAACCGTACCATAACTTTGGTGCCACACGAATTTAGCTTAAACTCAAACAGAACTCTGGCTCCATTGGTTTGTTTGGGTTTGCAGGTACGGTCTAGCAGACTGGTTCGTTCAGGCTGCACTGAAGGCCAAGTGGAACCTGGGGTTGCCACCACTGTCATGGTGCCATCTGCAGAACATACTGATACAGAAAATGGAGAACATTAGTGCAGTTAGGGCTTGAAAACAGATTTTACCTTTGAGGTCTAACAAGGGTTTAAGTTACAGGTTACCTATCATGTCTTCAGTTCTGAAGAGACAGCGTTTGGAGGTAGACGCCTGGACCTCCAAGGTTTTGGAGTTTCTTAAAAGAAGCTTAAAAGTTGCATAGAAGTTTGACAAGTTGATTTCCTGAAAAATAAATGGACTGGTTTACATTTGATTTTGAAACTCAGATGAGCCAAGATCAGAGTTACTCTGCATAAGGTTTAACCACATTCAAGTGCCCATAAAAAGCTGGAGTAAAGCTTTGGTTTATCACCACAAACACCCACAGTTCTGCACAAATTCTTATAAAATCCAAATTTTTGACAGTTTGGATGCAGAGATGCATCCTTGAGTGCAAACTACTAATAATTTTTCAGGACATTAAAGATGCCAAAAAACAGATTTTTACCATAGATGGCTGATAATGGTCAAAGTCTTTTTTATCATAGGCAATTTTGGGATCATTTTTAGAAAATTAAAAATATTGATATAGTCAAGAGTTGTGTTTTTTGGGGCTTGTTTGGAAAGTGTAGTTGCATATTTAGGCATACTCCTGTGTATAATGTCTCTGCCAACAAAACAAAAACACCTAGTTTGTCCAGTTGTAGCATCTGCCAACAACAGCAGGCAAAGGCAAACATGACCTTTCCCACTCTGTCCTCTGATTTGTTTTGTTGGTTAGTTTCCTATGTTGTTCAGTGCATACGTTATCCTGTTTTCTTTCTTTGTTTTTTTAAAAACACATACATGAACAAATCTAAAATAGACAAATGTTATGATTTTGCATTCAATGCAAAATAATTTACATATTAAAGTAGCCTCTCTTTACTTCTTCACAAGGCTGCCAACACAGTGATGAGTGGGTTGCTTCTTTTGGGCTTGATTTTGTGTATCTGGGTTCTTGTTTTTCTTGTGAGATTTGGCAACACTATGGCCCACTTACATTGTGTAGGTATGCTTTAAAAACATCAGATTGTGTAATCCAACCTTTATATTTAAACTGAACTTGCTGACAACTGTTTGTGTCAGCGAGTCTAAGTCCAAGATTCTGGTTCTGTTGTAGCAACTAGTATTTACTTCATATGGCTTCAACGTGAAGCTTAATCAGTGACCTGGAAGAACCTCAACATCTCAGGCAGCATGTTGATTGACTGAGGAACTGTGGTCTTTTACCTCATAAGTGTATCCAACAGTGAAAACTGGTACTTCCAGGGTGATTCTGTGGCTATCGTTGTGAAGATGGTACCCTCTCTGAGCCACTAATGTTGCCGTGAGAGGCTCATTGTCAATTCCCACCTCCCAAAGACTCTGAGACTGTCTGACCACACTGAATAAGATCCCTCCATCCAAACATTGAGCTGTGATCTCTGGAGGAACTTCAGAAAGCACAAAGTTTAACAGGAAAATGAGAATCAAAAGTTTTAGTGTACAAGAGTGTAGAGGTCAAACAGACAGCAGGAACTGTACTCACAGGCATTGAAGACTTGTGCTGTGATGAACGCTTGGTGGAAGTAGGACTCTTTCTGGGGCATGATGGTCAAAGTAAAGTTGATGTCAATAGAGTACTGCACTACACCTCCACCCATGTTCTGTTGGAGACAAAAGATTCAGTATAAACACTTAAGTGGTTTCTGATGGTTGTAGCGATGGTACAGGTCTTAGCAAGCAAAGGAGACATTGCTGCTGAAACCACAGACTGAGGTGGGACAAGTGGTGGTCTCACCATCCAATGGACAGCAGCGTTATCAAAAGGTAATTGCAGTTTGTATGCTTGGCTGCCATTCAGGTGAACAATTGAACTGATGCTGAGGCCTTGTTCTGACTTCCCCAACATCTGCTTCCCATTGATCCAGATGCTCTCTAGGAGGACATCTGCTGGGATGTTTCCCAGGTAGACACTGAACTCTTGATGCTTACTTACGGTCTCTGCAGGAAGGAAATTGAAACAGTGATGGATGAAAGTTACAGGTCCTTACGGCTCTGGAAAGCTTACGGTTGAGGCTGAACGGTGGGTGGCAGATGAGCGGTGTCTTGAGGACTTTCAGGATTCTGTGTTTGGTGTCTATGGCATTGCCATCCTCATAAACCAAAGAGAAGACATGTTCATACATCAGCAGGATTGTATAAACCTCCTTGTAGACATTTTCCTCCACCAAACTCTGCAGAAGAGAACAGACCATCAGATATAACAACCATCAGCATCCAATGAAAACATCAATGTTTACATTGGATGTTACAAACAGAAGTTAAATGATCAACCCTTGTCTCACACAGACCAGTCCCTTGAGACCTTACCTTCCTGTAGCCTCCTTCTGTTCCAACAGGAACTCCAATCTTCACTATTCCTCCCTGCTGAACCACTCTGAGACCTTTGGAGGAGGCCGTGGCTTCATCCAGCAGTGTATCCCCCAGTCCCAGTTTTAAGCTTTGACTTTCAAATCTGGCTCCATTTCCAACCAGAGCAGGAAGAACCTGGGGTATGTTCCAGAGCAGCTGGGTGCCATCAAACGATCCAGAATCTAGAAGGGTTCAGCAGAATCATGGTCAACTTCAGTCTGTAGCCAGTATCTTGTTCAGGAGCTTTTGGAGAACTTACGGACTGTGCAAACCATGGACATGTCAATCATCACCACCAGCAGCTTCTGCTTAAAAAACAGAAATACCTGGAGGACTTTGACAGGGATGCCTTCCACCTAAAACAGGATTATATTCAGGTCAGAGCTTAATCACAAAAATTGAAAACTGAATCCAAAATGTCTGCTCTTCCTTAGAGTTCAGGAGTGTACGTTCAAATCCACAATGTATCAGTTCTTCAAGACCTTTTCAAGCCCACAGTCTACATGTAGTAGAGACATAGGCTACAAAACACCTCTGTTTTTTCCGTAGTTTGTTTCTGGTCCAACATCAGCCATGATGATCTCATAATGAATACATTTGAATTCAGACAAACACAAATGTTGGTGTGGGTATGGTATGGGCTTTGTATCTTTGATTACCCACCATTGTGACCTCAGCATGTGGCTGTTTGTACGGGGATCGAAAGACCACCCTGTTGGCAGTGGCAGTAAGACTGTAGCCCCACTTCTGGGCCTCTGGGACGGACATGGAGATGGTCTGCCCATCATTTTGCAGGAACATCAACTGCCAGGCCACACTGGCTGTTTTCTGAACCTAAAAAACACAAACCATCAAACACAGAACACTGCAAACTGTTCAGGGCAGTCAGATCTCCGTGCAGAATACATGGGATTTTCTCAGGGATTTTGTAGAGGATTTCATCCAGCTAATTTGTTGGACAGTTAAAATAAAGAATCAAGAGCCTGTTTTTGTTTTGTTTTTTTTTTGGGGGGGGGATTATCTGAAGGAGCTGAAAGACTAAACTCAGACCATTGTTCTAGGTTTATAGATTACCTGCATACCTTTAGTAGACTACAAATGAATGCAGGACCAGGAGAACCACTAAGGGACATCTGTCAATCCAACTAATGTTTATGTTTGAGTGATTTACTTGAAAAAGGGCCTTCTGCCACTCTTGTCTGCCCTCTGACCTCTGACCTCCACACGAAGACTCTCTGTTCACATTCACCTGCCAACAAAACCGAACCGGATCTTCAACCAAGTCAATCCATTGTTCAGCTGGTAAACTTTAGTTTAAAAAAAAAAAAAAAGTGTCCTGACCTCCATGTAATCTTCCTCACAAGTAATCTCTCTGTGGGTCCAGGAGAGACCAGAACAGACTGTAGAAATAGGTTGACTGCTCCACCTTCCACCTCCATCACTTACAATCACGTTAAACCTGAAGGTGAACAACTCGTCATTCTAAAAAATAAAAAAAAATAAAAAATTACACACAGCTAAACATCTGCTACTGCCATAAATCATCAAGGAAACACTGCTCCTGTGGGTCTCAGGACCCCTCCAGACCCACAGGTCTCAGAATCCCCCAGACCTGTGGGTCTCAAACAGTTACCTGATTGTTGGTGAAGCAGGAATAGTATGAAGCTCTGAAGATGGTGAATCCATCTATCTTGAAGGAGCTGATGGTGTAACCACAGCGCAAGAAAAGATGCTCGCTGATGGAATGGACACCGTCTTTGTCTATGTGAGGACGTTACAGATGATGGACATTTGCAGAACAGTGGTGAGACATTACAGTCAATGAAGGACGTTTGCAGAACAGTGAGTCGTAAGACAGAGACGCTGAGAATAGTGAAGATGTTTAGCAGCAATATTAAACTGACCTACAGCTTCAAAGCGAGGTTTCTGTGCAGAGGCCACCTGGATCCACAAGTACCGATCCCGACACTCGAACCGAACCAAACCTGCTGACAGAACCACAACATACACCTACAGGTAGTTACAGCTGTGGTGAGAAGTTTCAAACCCCTCACCATGAGAATGATTGACAGATTAATTTGCTCTTTAATCATTTCTTTGAACAGTTCTCTCCAAGGTGTAATGAATAGTACATACAACTTGAATGATAGATAAAAAAATTCTTCTATTCTGTAGCTGAAGACGTTTCAACCTTGGGTCTCTTTATGCCGAACTTCTCTTAATGTCTGAAATTTTACTTTGTATCCTGTGTGCTTCTATTACTCTATCACATTGCTGCTGATACACTAGAATTTCCCTACTGAGGGACAAATATAGGATTGTTCGATATTAATTTCAAACTTGTTTTTTTAAAAATCATTGCAGTTGTATGATATATAATCATTACACCATAGAAAAATCAATATAAATAAATCCTTAAGAGACTGAAATTAATCTGATGTTCATGATGAGAGGATGTATTGGTCATTTATCAATACTTTAGGTAAAGAATTAAAGTCCTGTATAAAATAAAACGCAGGACTTTAAAATCCAAATGTATTCGAAAACTCTGCAAGTGTGAAACTTAAACCACCAGGTTTGAGCCAAACTTTGTTCATCTGAAGGAACCAGTGAAACCAGTTTACCATCTAGTTGGTCTCCAGCTTTGGATGCTTTCAGGAGGCAGCAGCAGATCAAGAGCAGCCTGAAAAACACAGCATGGAGGTTTTATCTGAACAGGTGAAAGTCATACCTGAGGTTAATGATGTTAAGAACACCATTTTGAGCACATGAAGCAGCAGTGTTCCAAGATAGTGTATGCAGTGCACGGACACCGTGTGCACAAATTTCACGTGACTTCTGCTAACAAGTCCTCGCCACGTCACATTGGTGTTGCACTGTTTCACTGCAGAAACTGTGCTTTTTTTTTTGTTTTTTTTAAAAAGGTGATGTGAAAGGGTCTTTTCTAAAGCTTGAGGTAATAAGGGGGGGGGTTTGAACCAGCAACCTTCCGGTTACAGGATGAACCCCTACCTCCCGAGCCACTGCCGCCCCATTTAAATATGATTTAGACATTAACAAAATTTTTAGGCCATATTTAGTTCAACCCAAAAAATCATCTACAATGAGCTCCATGTTCATATCAAAAAGACCAGCACTGTAGAAAATGGGGGTGCTCCACCTGTTTCTGTTACATAAAAGTATTTTACCATGGCACAATAACACAAGTAATTATTATTACGTCTTTAAAATTTTCAGATGTACATAGAAACTCAGATAACAGAGCCTCGCTGTTTCAGGACACCTCGTCTTTTCTTGTTTTATGCAGCTGAATGTTGAAGGTTGGCCACCAGGTGGCACCACACCTGTGAAAGGCTTCAAACCACTGAACCATTTCAACACAACTACTTCATACTGATTCAATGATTCAGAAAGCTTAGTTTTCCTTATCACTACCTGAGACTCACCTGAAGATAAACACAGTGAGCTTCACGATATACCTGAGCAGGTGAGACTCACCTGGGGATGAACGCAGCGGTTCTCATGCTGAAACTAAGGCTCACTAACAGCAGGAAGCTTCGACTCTCTACAGGAAAAACAGAGCCACTGCGGACAGGTGAGCTAATCACCTGGTTGTCATGGTAACTAGCCCCACAGCTGGGGCTGGTTGAGTCTGATTACAGCTGGAGGCTGAAGCTGGACCAGAATCCTGCAGGGACCAACTGGACCTGGATTTTTCTGATTACTGACTGCCTCTGATCAGATCTATTGATTTGTGATTGTCTCTGATCAGCAGGAAGCAGCAGTTTTAGTATTAAGAATTGTCTGAAATACTGACTTTAATTCTTTCAATCTTTATGTTTTATTTTATATTTGCTGGGTTTTATTAAATCTTATTTAGCTGTTAGAACCCATCTCTTTCTCTGTCTTCAGGTCCAGTTAAAGCTCCAATTCTTGGTTCTGGTTTTCACATCAGTGTTGGGAAGGAGTCCCGAGCTCAGACCCTGCAGAGTGGTGAGTCTTCATGTGTCCTACTGTAGGAGGCAGGTCTCTCAGGTGTGTCCAGGTGTAGTGATGATGTCTGTATCTCTGCAGGTAAGCGTCAGATCCAGCAGCTCGGTAGTCAGCTGCAGCTCAACCAGCACTGTTTAGATACAGCCTTCAACTTCTTCAAGCTGGTAGTCAGCAAACACCTGACTCGGGGGCGCAAGATGGAGCACGTGATCGCCGCCTGCCTCTACCTGGTGTGTCGCACTGAGGGGACGCCCCGTATCCTAGCAACAGGCGCTGACAAGCGTGTCAAGTAGCATCAGATTATTGTCCTGCAGATGGGATCTGTGAGGAAACAGTGTTAGAATGGGAATAGAAAATCATTTTAAAGTTACAGAAAATATTTAAAGAAAAAAATCTTGTATTTCTATTACAGATAAGACTTCTTGTTTAAAAAAGTACAGACTTACCAAAGGGGGGGAAAAAATCTAAGAAAGTCCAAAGTTTGTAAAAAAATTTGACTTTTTTAATTTCACATAGAAAGAAAATAGAT
>JAOXNZ010000085.1:238983-250622 GCA_028566095.1 Kryptolebias brasiliensis
GTCGAAGGACAGGGTTACATCATTCAAGATTAAAAACATTTGTTTTCAGTTTCTGATCCAAACACTAAGCTTTAAGAATTTCAGTTGATCAAAAACAGGATGACTCCAGGTTTAACCACGGGTCCGTTCATGGCCGCTGAAGCAGTTTCACACACATCTTAAATAGATGCACTGTAAAGACAAACATTTCAACTATATTCTAACATACATTTTTTAAATGTGAGAAAATCTGAACTTCTTCACTTTAACAGAGAGCGATCATCAAAGCTCTGGCTTTTATTTCCTTCTTGTGGTTTGTTGAGACAATCCTGCTACCAGTCAGATTACATGTTTCACTGGTTCCTCAGGAGTTGGATCATCAGTGTCTCTTAACTGGACAATGAGTCTAATCCCTAAACAGTACAATGTGTTTAATTCCTTAAACTGTAGGGTGCGTTTGGTTAATGATCCTGTACCGGTTGTGTATTATTAATAGAGTGAGTTCTGCTGTCATCGGTGCCATTTACACAAATACTCTTTTAAACTCTAAATATTTCCATCCAACACTTTTTTCTACAGAAACAGCTGTAATCTGGTTATGGATGATGTTTGTACTCATATCAAAGAAATTACTTAAAAAATAGCAGGATTTTATCTGAGCAGCAGTGATTAAACTGAACAGATTTCTGTCAAAACTTCAGACTTATTCAGTCTAGAAGACTTCAGATACAGAAATGGTTTCAAGACTGATCTAAAAAAGGAGGAACCTGCACTTACTTTGTGTTCCACGTTGTTCTGCTGAGCCTTGTCCAGGTGGACCTTGACGAGCCGGCTGCTGTCCAGCTTCACTCGGATCCTCTTCCCCACAATCTCGCTTGGGAACACCAGGTCCTCCAAGATGGCGTCGTGGACAGCGGTCAGAGTACGGCTGAGGGGTGAAATGATCATTTTCAAACGGTCAGGAAGACAATTTCTTTTACTAATAAATATAAAAAGTGTCCCCATTATGAGAAAATCAAACTAAACTGAGCCCAAAGACCAGATTCATCAGGAGAACGTTTAGCAGCAGCATAACTTCAGACAAACTGATGAACTTTAACAGAATCTGTGTCCTGCATGGTTTGGCTCCCCAGTAACGGCCCCAAAGGACTCTGGGAAGATGTAGGAATATACAGGACGCTGGTCCTCACCAGCAGCAGCCGGGGACGCAGCTTTCTGTCCGACGTTGTGGAACGGGACTGTACGTCTCAGCTCAGAGCTACGCTCCCATACGCCACCAGGACAGAGCCAGGAGACATGTCTCCTGGATGTCCACGTCAGACAATACACTTAAAAATAAAACTATAGATAAAAGTAAATTTAAACTTCATATCTTTTTTATTATTTTTATTTCCTGCCTGGTTTTGGTCCTTGAACATTTTGTTTAATTTGTATTAAAATCAAATTTATACTAATTTCTGTATTTGGTTTAGGATGAGCTTTACCATCTTTTGTTCTGAGCCAATCACATGAGTCTAATAGTCTTTTGTTATGGACACAGTTTACAGGTTTTATACACAGACATTCTGCTGCAGCTCAAAAACTGGTTGTGTTGTAAAGCGTAAAGGCCTGATTGGCTAGAAAGGTCCTATATAAGTACAGTCCATTTCCCATTTGATTCATTAGAGTGAAATACTTTAAGCCTTCATTTTTTTGTAATGTTGATTATATCTTACAGATAAACTCATGGTATCACACCCTGATCAGCTAATGAACTTAAAACACCTGCAAAGGTTTCCTGAGCCTTTAAATGGTCTCAGTCTGGGGCAGTAGGCCACACAATCATGGGGAAGTCAGTCACTGACACCCTCCATAAAGACGGAAAGCCACAGAAGGTCCTTGTTGAAGAAGCTGGTTGTTCAGTGCTGCATCCAAACAGTCAGAAACTGGGATAACTGAAGCCTTGAGGGGATCAAGCAGCAAAATCCATTAGAGAACTTGGGGGAGTTTCACGAGGAGCGGAGTGATGCTAGAGTCAGTGCATCAAGAGCCACCATGTACAGAAACGTCTTAGCTGGGCTGAGGACAAAAAGAACTGGACTGCTGCTCTGTGGTCCAAAGTCCTCTTTTCAGATGAAAGTACATTCTGCATTTCATTTAGAAATCAAGGTCCCAGAGTTTAGGAAGAGCAGAGAGGCCCAGAATCCTGATTACTTGAGGTGTCATGTCATCTGCTGGTGTTGGTCCAATGGGTTTTCTGTAGTCCATGTACCAGAACATTTCAGAGCACTTCATGCTTCTTTCTACTGACTAGCTTCATGGAGATGCTGATTTCATTTTCTAGCAGGACTTGGTACCAGCCCACACTGCCAAAAGTACCAAAAACTGGTCCAGTGCCCAGTGGTGTTACTCCCCTGCTCCTCGAGGGCCAATCTCCTACATGCTTCATTTGTTTCTCTGCTCCAACACACCTGATTTGAATCAATGAGTGATTAACAGGCTTCTGCAGAACATGAAGAGGTCATTTAACCACTGAATCAGGTGTGTTGGAGCAGGGAAACAACATGTGCAGGATAGTGGCACTGAGGACCAGGATTGCCCACCCCTGCCGTAGAGAATCTATGGGCCGGTGTCAAGAGGAAGATGAGACACCAGAGCCAACCATGCAGATGACCTGAAGGCTGCTATCAAAGAAACCTGGGTTTCCTGAACACGTCAGCAGAACCACAGGCTGATCACCTCCACACCACACTGGATTGATTCACGCAAAAGGAGTCCAACCAAGTACTGAGAGCATAGAAATGAATATGCTTTTCAGAAGCCTGACATTTGTGTTTCAAAGATCCTTTTTTTAAATATTAATTTTATGTAATGTTTTAAATTTCCTGAGACACTGAGTTTTGGGTTTTCATTTTCTGTAAGTCAGCCATCAAAATGACAAGAAATAAAGGCTTGAAATATTTCACTGAGTTTCACTTTCTGAAATGACTGACAAAAGACATTGAACTTTTTCACCATATCCTACTAGTTTGAGCCACATCTGTATATAATGTTCTAGACTTAAACATTTATTAAACTGCATATTTCAACATCTGCAAGTTTATAAAACTGATTTAATACAAGGAAACTTATCTACAAAAGAAATGCAGAAAATTTAACGGCTCATTTCATTAAATTGTTTATTGCTTTCAGTCAGATCTGTACCAACAAACATTTCTGACTAAAACTGAAGCGTTTTTAAACACAGACTGATAAAACTCACTCACCTCCTGGGACGCTTTTGCTTATTCTTTGTGCGACTTTTCCTGGTGGGTTTGGGCAGAATCCTCCTCTGAAACACATTGTAGCTATTAAGTAATATTAACAAACAAAAACAAACAGTTGAGGTCAGGTGACCAGTTTCATTCTGACATCAGCTGAAACCTGATGTCCATTACTGTGTCCTGCATGGTTTGGCTCCCCAGTAACGGCCCCAAAGGACTCTGGGAAGATGTAGGAATATACAGGGCGCTGGTCCTCACCAGCAGCAGCCGGGGACGCAGCTTTCTGTCCGACGTTGTGGAACGGGACTGTACGTCTCAGCTCAGCGCTACGCTCCCATACGCCACCAGGACAGAGCCAGGAGACATGTCTCCTGGATGTCCACGTCAGACACAGGGTTCACACAGACCTACGCCATTATCTGCTCACCTGTGCGATGAAGACCACATGTTTCCCGCTGAACTTCTTCTCCAGCTCCCTCACCAGACGCACCTGGATCTTCTGGAAGGACTTCAGTTGAGGAACAGGAACGAAGATGATAATGGCCTTTCTGCTGCCACCAACTTCGATTTCCTGCAACAAAGAAAAAATAAATAAAAAAAACAAAAAAAGGAAGAACATTTGAAACATAAAGCCCAGCACAGATTATCTTCTTCTCAAATACTTTAAAACAGAAAAAACATTAGGATCTGTGAGAATCTGTGTCCTGCATGGTTTGGCTCCCCAGTAACGGCCCCAAAGGACTCTGGGAAGATGTAGGAATATACAGGACGCTGGTCCTCACCAGCAGCAGCCGGGGACGCAGCTTTCTGTCCGACGTTGTGGAACGGGACTGTACGTCTCAGCTCAGAGCTACGCTCCCATACGCCACCAGGACAGAGCCAGGAGACATGTCTCCCGGATGTCCACGTCGAAGGACAGACCAACCCCATCCTGTTAAAACTACCAGGCACGTGTAAAAAAAGTGTCTCACCTTTGCTGCTGTGATGTTCAGCTCTCTCAGCTGAGCCTTCAGGTCAGAATTCATCTCCAGCTCGAGCAGAGCCTGAAGGGAAACACCAGGCTTTTACGCTTTTAAAACACATTTTTAGAGAAATCTGTCTGTACCCTTTACTCAAATAAAGAAAAACCCACAAAAGTCACTGAAGTAACTGACAAGAAAAACTAATAAAGATCAACTGATGAAAATCAGCTGTTTTTGGTTCAACAGAATTAACTCTCCTTGACACAAAGGATGGTTCCTTAATGTTTTGTTGCTCAACATTGAGTCAATCCCTGCAGTCAGGTGATTTCTGCACCTGTCCTCAGGTGTCCACAGGTCTGAAGGGTTCCTTCTCCAGATGTTTCAGCTCCGTCCACATGTTCAACAGGATTTAGATCAGGGCTCGGAAGGACACTTCAGAACAGTCCACTGTTTGGTTCTGACCCATTTTAGCTGCGGGTCATTATCCTGTTGGACCTATGACTGAGCAGCACATCTGGCTCCAGAAAGCCTTGAAAATAATTTTAGCTGAAGCAAAACTCAAAATGGCTGATTTGCAGAAATCTTTTGATTTTTTTAAAATTTCTTTCAGTTTCAAGTCATTTCAGTGACCTCTGTAGGGTTGGTTTCAGTAGCTTCACCTCATGTCCTTTTGTGTTTTCAGACAAAGCAACTTATAATCTATAAAACATCCGTTATCTGGTCTATTCTCATGACCAGAATAGCTTTTGACATAACAGTAATTCTCCAAAAGCAGGTTCCAGATGGACCCAGATGTTCTTACCTGAGAGATCCCAGACTCAAACTCATCTGGCTTCTCGCCGTTAGGTTTGACGATCTTGGCGCTGGTACTGAACATGGCCTCTGTCTCTGTGAAGATAAAAAAGGTTCAAGAGCTGGTTTGGTTCTGAACATGGCCTCTGTCTCTGTGAAGATAAAAAAGGTTCAAGAGCTGGTTTGGTTCTTCACACAGGACTCCATCAGTTCTGGACCAGCTGCTTCATGCCGAACCACCAGATTGACATGAAAAACTTAGTGGAATCAGCCAAAACTAGACCTGGTTCCACCTGAGGTAAAAACTCTGAACTCTCAGACCCAACGTGAGGACTCCTGATCCAGCTTCGGGCGGAATAAGTTCAGGTTCGAGGCTCACCAATGTTTCCGAGCCTGTTGATGAGCTCGGTTCGGGCTGTCCTGTCAAACCAGCAGCGGTTATCAGCGGTGAAAAGTTTATTTTTTCCTTCATCAGCCTCTCCTGTAGCGGCTGACCGAACACACGGCCGCCGAGCTAGCTAGATGCTAAGGCTAACACCAACCCTTCCGCTGAGCCGCTTCAAATACAGACATCAGGCTGCCATCCGCAACCAAACACTACATAATCTAAGGTATCAAAGTCCAAACGGGATTATTTGTGTACGAATGTCATAATTAAACAGTTTTAAATTACTTTCTGCTTTCTAAATTGATCGGCTATGAAAAATTGCATGACATACCTCTGTGAACGACGGCCAAGGAAGAGACCGGAACATCGCGAGAGCTAAATTAATCCAATCAGAGCACGGTTCATTAGTATCGCGAGAGTTGCCAGAGTACTTAGGAACATATAGATCTCGCGAGAGTTTATTGAAGGTAAGCAGTTTGTTAGCTGTTGATCGAAGATTTCAGTGTTAACTACTCATTTTCTTTTTTTAAAGCACTTAAATACTTGTTTTTAGATATTGAAAAGTATCTTTTTCGTTTCCCCGGGAAGTTATAGGCTCGGTAGTGACTTACTTCCGTTAAAACCGGATCTCGACCCACCATGGCAGCCTCCAGACGGTGATGTTCCTCCGGTTGGCTGCTGGTTTCATCCGAACCGTCCGAACCAGGAGCCGCTTCAGCACAAACATGCCGAAGGGCAAGTTTTATTACGCTGTCAGGAAGGGATTCAAACCAGGAGTCTACACATCATGGTGAGTCAACTCCAGGGCCAAACTGTAAAAACATTTCTGCAGATAATTGAACAGTTAACAGTAGTTTTTTATTTTTATCTTTTATTGGGTTCATATAATATTTAACTCAACTGCAGCTCTGAGGAGGTCTTCATGGTTCTTCCTCAGATGTTTCTGGTCCGGTCCATGCTGATTATTATGGTCTTGTGTGTTTATCAGGGATGAATGTAAGAGTCAAGTCGATAAATTTCCAGCTGCATCGTTCAAGAAGTTTGGATCAGAACCAGATGCTTGGGCTTTTGTCAGAGGTGAAGATCCGTCTGCAATTCCAGGTAGCACTAAAGATAAGATGGTCCAAATATACAGCATTATTCCAGCTGTGAAATTATACATTATACTGTCCAAAAATGATTCAGGTCTAACCTCAAGTGAACAAATATACACAACAGATTGCGCTGACTCGTTATTTCTTAAAGAAAACCAAAATGTTAAAGCTGTGAGTGAAAAACAGGTTCTAGCCCCTGATTGTAGAACCAGCTTTAGCAACAAAAACTCAGCATATTTTCTGTAGCGCTTCATCCACATGCCCAAACCATCAGCCCTCCACCACCGTGCTGACAGTTTGTATGAGTTGTTTGTGCTGATATCCTGTGTTTGGTTTCCTTCCAACATGCTGCAGTGCATTATGGGTGCATCATCTGTACTTTGGTCTCATGTGTCTGAAGGACATTATTGTGCTTCATTCAGGTCTCTGTGGAAGCACCAAGGCTGGACTTAGTTTTTCACTCACAGCTGTTTTCATTTTAGTATTATTTTTGTTGAATAAAAAGTGACAATGGAATCCATTTTCTGATTAAAATGTTTTAATTTTGAGCTCACACTGAACAGTTAATGCAGATATTCACTGCAGACACAGTTTGATGTTCAGACTTCATGCATCCTTCTGTTTCCCATCAGTGACTCAGAGCGCAGAGTCAGATGTCTCTCTGCTTCCTAAACGAGGTCCAGAGCCTCTCGAGTACATCCCGCTTGGAAAAAAGAGGTGTCATTCAAATGACGGGGCAGAGCTTCAGCCTAAACAGAGAAGAAAGTCATCCTCAGAACACAGAGATGGATTCACACACATGGGTATCATTTTATGGAAATCTTTGTCTGTAAACACTAGAGTCTGTAAATTCTTTGGTCTGTAGGCACTTCGGTCTGTAAAATCTTCACTCTTTAAACGCTGCCATCTGTAAACACTGCTGCTGCTTCCCTCAGGTGATGCTGTGGTGGTTTACACTGACGGCTGCTGCTCAGCTAATGGGCGGATCGGAGCTCGAGCTGGGATCGGAGTGTTCTGGGGTCACAACCACCCCCTGTGAGTCACCACATGCCTCTGAGTTTATTGCCACATGTTTGGTCACATGATCAGAACTAAAATGAGTGAATTCAACATTCTGTTGCCACTTGTTGTTCAGAAACGTTGCAGAGCGGCTGGAGGGACGACAGACCAATCAGAGAGCAGAGATACAGGTAAGCCCCGCCCATCACATCTCAGCAGAAGGTCATGTATGGGTTCAGGACGGGTTTGACTTCTTCTGATGATGAACCAGGCGGCCTGCAGAGCTCTGGAACAGGCCAAACAGAACAATATCCAGAAACTGGTTCTCTACACAGACAGCAAGTTCACCATCAACGGTGAGTCCCGGGAGGCCTACAGGGGGTTCCACATGTCAGGAAACCCCAACCGTCACCAAAGTTCTGGGTTTGGTTCTGCAGGAGTGACCAGCTGGGTGAAGAACTGGAAGCTGAACGGCTGGAGGCTGAAGTCTGGAGGTCCCATCACCAACAAAGACGACTTTGTGAAGCTGGATGGACTGAACTCAGAGCTGGATGTGGTCTGGGTAAATATCAGAGATCAAATGATTTGGTTCTGATCCAGATCAACAATCTGATGTTAGTTGAATGTATCTCAGTTTTTCTCCTGATTTTTGCTCAGATTAACTTTTCTTCATTAGCTTGACAACAGAAAGAACTTACAGAACCTGAAAGTGTTTTTCTGCAGACAAATGATTTAACAGGAACTTGGTCCTCCTCATTCTTTAGATGCACATCCCAGGTCATGCCGGTTACCGTGGCAACGAGGAGGCCGACCAGCTGTCCAGAGAAGGAGCTGCCAAGCCTCTTCACGAGGAAGGATGAAGAGTTCTGCTTCAGAACTTCCTGTTTATTACGTTCTTTACTTTCTCACCTGCTGCTCCAGGTTGTTTTGTCTGCGTTCTGCTTGTGGTTCTGTTGATGTTTTCATCTGAATAAAGTTTAGTTTGTATAAATCAGCCAGTGTCTTCTTATTGATGCTTTTGTTTCTGAAGGACAGAATGAATCATTCAGAAGAGATTCTGATGGGGTTCTGGAAACCAGCAGGAGGCGCTGCAGGTCCGTTCTGGAGCCCAAACAAAGACTCCGTTGGGTTCAGGTTTATCTGAGGTTCTAATGCTGAAAGATTCATTAAAAAAAAAATCTTGTTATTGATCAAGGAATATTGATCTTTAAGCTACACATCAGTCATTTAAAGTTTTCTAAATTTACTGTAAAAGAAACGTGCGGATCAGAACTTCAACCCATAAAATCTCAGCTGTCATCAGATTAAACTGAGACGGTTCTGTGGCCCCCGAGGAGAGACCCTGAATCAGGAGTCTGCCCTTCAGGGGCCACATATAGCCCCAGAGGCACAGACTCCAGGATTTCTCTACCTTGTACTTTTTCTAACTTTATCTATTGATAAAAATTTAACTTAAAAGGAAAGATGATAAAAAGGAAACCTAAGTCATCTACCTTCTAATTGGATGGTTTCAGGTCTGAAGTTGTTTTTTTTTCTGACTCACCAAAAATCCTTTTTTAAGTTTACAAAAATCCAAACTTCTCTACACACAAACATAAATCTGCTGCAGATTTATTTGTTGAAGAAACAAGTTTGATTCAGAATTTGAGTTTGTGGAATAAAAATAAATAGATGTTTGACTCTAACCTAAGTTCATCTTCGTCCTGCAGCAGAAAAAGTTTCAACTCGAGAATCTAAACTTTTAAAGTGGATCAAACTTCCTGACGCACTGAGCGCGTGCGTGAAAAGAGCTCTGAGGTGAGACTGAGGGGTAAAACCCTGCTCCTCCTCTTCTTCCTCCTCCTCCTCCTCCAGGCGCTCAATCCGATGGTGATGATTCTGGAAGCAGCTCCTCGCTCTGACCTGGACCGCTGCCTCGCAGCAAGCGTGAAGCACTACGACCCCACCAGAGGCAGACAGTCTATGAGGTCAAAGGTCACCCAGCAGCAGCTTCACCTTCTTGCTGCCTGTTAGCATCTCTGCACCACTGGAGGGAAGGAAGACTGCAGAGAAACTCAACCGTGTGAACACTATAGGCATCATGCTCCAGCTCCAGCTGCAGCTTCTGTTTATTTCAGTCTGGGAGTGAGTCAGAAACACCAGAATATTCCAGAACAATCTGAAACCATTGAGTAGGGGATGTGTGGTGGAAAAAAAACTTTAGCTGTCTGACAAGAAACCAGGCTGAACTGTTCTGCTGCTGCAGGTTTCAGGTGATGTAGAAGCTCTGAGGTTTCTCCTGATGTGTTGAAGCATCTCAGTGAAACCAGGAGTCTGGTTTTACTATTTCAGGCTGAAACCTAGATGTAAACATCACATAAATAGAAATAAACGTCAGACTTAAACTTCACATGGTAATGTCAGACAAAAGCTTTAGATCAACTCAGACATAAACTAAATGTAAACTACAGACATAAATTTCATATGTAAACTTCACAAGAGAAATTCAGATGTAACTTCAGGCAGAAACTTCAGATGACAACTTTAGATAAACTCAGACGTGAAGCCAGATGTACTTGAGGTAAATATTTTAGTGAAACGCGTTCGATATAAGCCTCATGTAATCTTCAGACGTAAACTGTAGATAAACTCAATTCAACTAAATAAAAACTTTTCATCAATCAGTATCTTTCTCCCTGAGCCTTCCGAGCACCTAAAACATCTATGTCCTGACATTACCTGAGCTAAAACACAGGGTTCCTCTCTACAGTCAGGTGGTACAGCTGACCTTAGTTTTCCTTTCAGGCCCACCTCCCAGATTATTTTAGAATGAATGTGAGGATGAAAGTGTTGTTCTGCCCAAGATTATTTTAGTTTGCAGGATGAAGCTGGGTAACAGCAGAGTGAATGAGAGGAGCAGAGCATGTTTGGAATTCAGGCTGCCTCTCTGGATCTCAGCCTGCTGCAGACCTGAGCTGTAGACCTGAGCTGCATACTAACATCCAGAACCCCAGAACCACTGGCAGGGTTCTAAAGAGAAGACAGAGAGCAGGGTTGCATGTTGGAAACATTCCTTCAGATTCCTTCATGTTCCTCCACGTTCCTGCAGCTTTAAGAACAGAAACATGAATACACAGATGAATGTGACTTTAGTTGACGTTTGTGTTTTATAAACTCAGCTGCATGATGGGATGAGGGAGGAGCGACCAACTGATGACTCATCACTATTTTAAACTTACTCTAGGAAAACTGAAATGAAACGCTAACAGATGACTCTAGAAAATAGAACTGAAATAAATTATTTTCCTCAACAGAAATTAAAAAGCACATCTTCATCAACAAGTCCTCTTCATCTCTGCACTGATGTCAGCCATCTCTGATTGGTTACTGGTTTCTGGTTGTTCATCACTGATTAGTTATTTGCCTCAGAAACGATATTCGTCTCTGATTGGTTATTTTTCTCTGATTGGTTACACGTCTTATGGCGGTTCACTTCAATCCTTCCTGCTCTAGTACTGAGACAGGAAATGAGCTACAAAACATGGCGTCTCCTTCAGTTCGACCGCTGTCTCAAATAGGGATGAATAATTTATACACAGAAACACACACACACTCAGGACGAAGAGGAGGAGGTGAGGAAGAGGAAAGGGGGAGAAATTAAGAAGATCTGAAAAGAAAACACCTGAAGCAAAAATGTGCAGAATAATGGGAACTGATTCCTGCTTTAGTTTTGAATATCCAGTTCCTGTTAGATAGACTTCCTTTCTTAATTTGTAAAAGGGCTTCTGCTGTCAGCTTCACTTCCTGTTTTATGCTGCATAACCTCTTTTTGTTAGCTTTACTTCCTGTTTTATATAAACTTTATTTGTATCAATGAGCAAGACAACAGTCAGAATAAACAACATGCAACAACCAAGGTTAGGCAGGGTGATACATATAAAATAAGAACAAAAACAGTAGAGTTAGTAAAACAAAAAATTATATTAGCAGCTAAAGAAGAGAATGTGACTTAATACAACATGTGTTAAAACAAATTAAAACAATATAAAGTAAGGAATTTTAAGTTGAAAGCAAGTCATATCCATCCATCCATCCATCCATCCAACCATCCATCCATCCATCCATCCATCCATCCATCCAACCATCCATCCATCCATCCATCCAACCATCCATCCATCCATCCATCCATCCATCCATCCATCCA
>JAOXNZ010000085.1:576507-586683 GCA_028566095.1 Kryptolebias brasiliensis
AGCTGAAAGACTGCTGAAACCTGCTGAAACCAACTGAAACCTGCTGAAACCTGCTGAAACCTGCTGAAACCTGCTGAGCGACTGCTGAAAGACTGCTGAAACCTGCTGACTGTCTGCTGAATGACTGCTGAAACCTGCTAGCTAAAGGCTAAGCAGAGCAAAAGGTTAGATAGAAGCTAAAAGTAGCAAAACACTTGTTAAAAAATCAGCTAAAAGCTAAAATTCCTAACAGGCTAGTTTTAAGTCAAATAACTTGCTGAAAGCTAAAGGTAGCAGAACAGGCAGCAGCTGAAGCAGGTTTCAAACATTTAAAAGAGAACAATGTTTATTTTTTAAAGAAACTGAAGAGATCTCCGTGTGTTTCTGTGGGAAAATATTTGTAAATTAGGTTAATTATTCTGAAAAGTATAATAGCTACAAAAACCAAAAGTCTAGCTGAACGAGCTGAAGGTCTTGATGTATGAACAGCTAAAATAAAGCGTGCAAAAGAACTTAGATTACAATAAACATATGGAAAAATAAAAAGCAGGAAGAGAATAGTGTGAGTTTCTACAGATTTGTCCTGACAGGAAGTACAGCTGCAGAAGCAGGAAGGAGGTGAAATACGTCTCCTTGGCAGCAGAAATGTGCTGCACTTTATGAGCACCATAAATAAAATGGATACATGATCATTAGACAAGGAGACATAAACCATAAAGTCCTGATAAAACCCCGACACGATGCTTCCATGTGACCTGTTTTTTATTTTAGACTCTGATTATACACGGCGCAGGTTTGGAAATAGCTCGAATTGCAGGTTTCAGGTAATCTTATTAGGAATAAATGACGTATTATTCTGTTCTGGAAAAGTAATAATTGTGTTGTCAAGGTGATCGAAGACAGGCAGTAATTTGACTGTCAGTCTGACAGAATGACTCAGCAACCTTCAGTTTTTACAGCAGGAAAGTCCGACCCGCCTCTGCCGAGCTTCAGAAGACGAGCTGCAAAGAGAAATAAGGACGTTTTCTCCAGATGATGAGGCAACTATCCACTATCTCCAGATAACCAAACTAGTTTTATCTTCTTAACTCCAGAAAACTAGGTATTTCTTTTCTGAAAAACAAGATGGTTGCTGTGTTGAATCCATTCCATCATCTAATGTTGAATGTTTCTGCTGTGAGGTCTGAGCTGCAGAGCTACAACAGGCTGCTACTGAACACCACTGACATCTATGGGGATAAACTGTACCACATACTGACACTGAGATTTGTAGCCCATAATTCTTGATGTTTTGATGTACTTTTTGCCTTCATTGTTTCCAAGTTTACAGGAAAAGAAAGAACCAGAAAACTGCTGGAAATAGAAGAACAACAGGTGAAAAGTAAGAAGTGTTTTAATGTATTTAAACTGGTCCTTTTATTTATAACAGAGTCAGTGTCGATATAGAAACAACAGAGAACTTTTCTCACTTTGTCTGACTTTAATGTCCAAGAAGAAAAGCTTCAGTAATATTTCAGTTCACCTGGCTGCGTAGGTGCTGACCCTCCTCTTCACCCCGCCGGCTCAGATGAACTGTCTGCACCAGTTTAGGGATTTTTATTGAATTAAAGCTGCTTCCTTTTGTTTAGCTGAATATTAAACCGGTTTCTGCTCCACAGAACAGCTGATGTTCAATAATCTCAGCTTTGTTTGGACGGTTGAGTGGGCGTCTCTGGTTCTGTCCTCAGACTGTCCACATGTCCAAGTGTCCTCAGGAAAGACTGAACTTCACTCTGATCATCTCAATATGTGCCTGTGGAGAAAAATGACTGAAAATGAAAAGCATCTAATGCAGCTAAGGTTAAAAAGTGCTCTATATTATTAAATTCTCACTTTGATTAAATGTTCAGACGGCGTCGCAGAGAAAATTAAAAACTCCTCCAGTGAGAAAAGTTTTTATTTAAAGCGTGTAATTCTCATTCAGTGACCAGGATCGTTATCAGATGTTTGTTTTCCTTAAAGCAGTGTTTGTCCTCTGTCCATCACTGAGCAGAAAGGACACATAATCTGATCAATAATCTGGATATTCACAGGAAACTGATGAGAGGAGACACTGAGTCAATGAGGCAGCAGACTGAGAACTTCCAGCATGATGATGATGATGTTTCCCTTCAGCTGGAGACCAAACTGATGCTCACTCATGTTTTTATTGAAATACTCAGTAGGACAAATTTATTGTTGAATAATTCCTGTTTGGAGCAGTTTGGTATCAGCTGAGACTGATCCCAACACTTCCTCTGAGCGCCGACACGTCTCCCTAATGACAAGGATTAAAATCCTCCTCGCTTCATGAGAACATTCAGCCTCTAGGCTTTCATCAGAAATCTGTCAATGTTTGGATTTAGCCTGAGCTCAGAGGACTGTCCAGTCCACGGCAAACACAGAGGAGCTCTGGGTGATCAGGAGTTGATATTAAGAAGGATTTTTATCAGAGTTACTGAGTCCAGAACTCTGAGCTCATTTTTATGATTCATCAATTTAATCACCTTTTTGCTACAAGGTTTACTGGAATCCTTCATTAATAAGTCATCCCTCGATCTGAAAACATGTAAATAAATCTCTTTATAGTCAGAATAAGGTTGGTTACGGTTTCTTATGTGATTTTAGGGCCTTCAACTAGCAAAAAGAACTCAGAGTGACAAACATAAAGTCAGTTAAAGTTAACTTTATAAGTAATATCTTTACTGTTTATGTTTAGGTTTCTTTGTTTATTATGACACAACATCACATCCGAGATTTGATCGAAATGGTTAAAACTCTCATGATGAGATCATTTTAGTTTGAAACTAAAAGGAGGCGGGCAATATGCATTCCTACAAGGTTAAAAACAGATTATTAAAACTAAAAGCTGAAGTCAAGATATTGTGATTCACTTCTTATTATCTTCTTATGGACTAAAAACATTAAAGAGCAGACAGATTTAAAAAATAATCTGCGACTTTAGACAAATTGCTTCAGAGAGAATGAGTCCCTTTGGTGGCTTTAATTCGCAGAGCTGAGTCTTTAAACAGCAGTGGAAAATAATGGGAGAGGTAAATGAGCAGTTCGAGAAGTGGAGCTGCCCCCTCGGTATTGGTTTGATTTTGTTTTCTCTGTCTTGTCAATGCTGCAGACAAACAGACTTGATTAAGCTTTCACACTTGGGAAAGTCTCTTCAGCGGCTCCACGGCAGCCCTTTACATCAATCCGCCGCTTTAAAGCAGCCGATAATTGTGATGAATGTGGAGAGTTTGGACCTGAGCGTGCTGATCATCGCCATCGAACAGCCACACAGACAGGATTTCTGCTGTCCTGAACACAGATGCTCAGAAACACCAACACGTATTCCACATACATGGTGAAAAGAAAAAGACGTTAATTCATGAATCAAAGGCTGTGAGTCAGTCTGAGACTCAGCAGCTGCTGAGGGACGAAGTGAGAACACTGGTTTAAAGACGGTGAGGTGACAGTTGGAGGCCAGGCTGACAAAACATCCCAGAAACACAAACTGTCATTTAATCGTGCTAATTAAAGAGAAAATATTAATACACACTAAAAACTGCTGGGTTATTTAGATAAAATTCATTGCTGGGTTAAAGCTGTTGGGTTGGTTTGACCAACTATTGGGTCAAACTGACCCAGTGGTCGGGTCAGAGATGAGTCCACCATTTTAAGCCATGAGTCCACCATCGGGTTAACCTCCAACAATCAGGGGTCCCACTGCTCAGCCTCTTGGGTAAATTTACTCCAGGGTGTTGGAAGGAAGCCTCCGACCGACTGTTGAACCTCCGATCCAGGAGGAGAAGTTTGGCTTTTGTTTTGGTCCTAGAACAGCAGACTAGATCTTCATGTTTGCAGATTTCCTGAGGGGTCAATAGAGTTTGATTATCCAGTCTACATGTGCTTTGTGGATCTGGAGAAGACTTATGAATGTGTTCCCCAGAAGATTTTATGACGGGGTACCAGGGGTCACTTTTAAGGGTTATCCAGTCCTCATATAACCAAAGTAAGAGCTGTGTTTTCCTTCTCAAGGTGCAGTCATGAAGAAGATGGGTCTGGTTTGGGAACCTTGGGGTCTCCTCTCTGCTTTCTGCAGATGATGTGGTTCTGTTGGCCTTCAGGGTGACCTGGGCCGGTTCACAGCTGGGATGAGAGTCAGCTCTGAACTGGAAAAAAGTGGATGCTCCCTCTGGGTCCGGGTGAGTTTCTGCCTCAAGCGGAGGGGTTCAGTATCTGAGTGATGGTGGGATGAAGAGGGACATGGACTGAAGGATCAGAGCCTCATCTGCAGGACTGAGGGCACTGATCCAGTCATTCATGGTGAAGAAGGAGCTGAAAGGAAAAGCTCTGGACTTACTGGTCCATCTTTGTTCCAACCTTCACCTCTCCAGTGCTGCAAAGTCTTCAGGAAGGAAAGTAGCTGTTTGCTGTCCTAAAAGTTGCTAAAATTTACATAATTAACCATGTAAAGGCCTCCCTGCTACAGAGCAGATAAATGAGTCTGAAAGGAGTCTCTTTTTGCTCTAAAAGGAGACACTCAGAGTTATTTTAGTGCAGTGCTTTATTGAACCCTTTCATCCAACACTGGCTTACAGTCTGGGTGGTATCTGGGCATGGAGGGGGGAACATCTACTGCTCTGACTGCAGCTGGGAGAGAAGCTCCTCGAGGACCGAACCACCAGCAGCACCTGCTCCATGAGAAGAGTAAGAACAACACATGCTTTTACCTCAGGGTCTCCAAAAGCCTCTCCAGAAAAAGGTGCTAGATTTGTCACTAGTCACTATTTTGAAAGAGGATCTGAAACTCGCTAAATAAGGTGACAAAGTAGCTGAGCTTCAGCCTCTCAGTGGGTCCTGATGGTTCTCCTGAGCAACAACCTCAGCTCTGCTGATCGCAGGTCTGCCAGGTTTTCCTGAGATGAGGGTATCAGAACACCCACTCAGCACCCTCAGTGTGAGCAGGAGGTTCTGGAGAGTCAGAAAGTGATCCAGAACTGCATCCTGGCTCACACCTCTCCTCCTCCTCCTCCTCCATCATCCAGGCAGTGCAGCGTTCTGCCAACAGGTTCTTGTTTGTGACTGAATCATCTTTAGCTGAAGGCCTGATGATTCCTGTTGTCTCAGATAAACATGACCTCTACAACACCACAGCTTCAGCTTCACACCTCTTTCTTCCCTTCGTTCTGGTTCTGGTGGGTTTTAGTTCTATTTGTTCAAAGACTTGTTTTTAGGAGAGTCCAGTCTGTGTGTTTTTGCAGAATAATCCAGATTATAAAGTTTTATAATGTTTCTCCTCAGCAACAGGTGCAGCAGGTGAACAAACTAAAGAATTTATCAGATTAATGTTTTTCTCATGTTCTGCAGGGCTGAGAGACAAAACTCACATTAAATATTCAGGTTTTCCTCTGAAGCATCACTTTGGCTTCTGTCTCTGAATGCTTTAAACTCCTTTTTATGTGTTAGGGTTTTTATGAATATTTAATTTTCATTTCGTTGTTTCAGAGAACAGCTGTAGTTGTTATTATTAGTGTTTTTGGGGAAAGAAATCACATTTCTTTCCTATTTAGTTGTCATTGACTTCCTAAAAAGATAAAGCTTTAGTTAAACCTTCAGTCTGAGTGTTTCTGTAACTCTGTCTGAGTTATTTACTTTAATCACCTGACAGCAGGATTATATTATCTCACCTGGATGCCCGGGGCGCGGTGTGATTGTGGTGTACCTGGTAGTACTGTCATGGCTGGACTGTAGAGCGATGGGTCCCAAAGTTGGGGTCAAGACCCCACTGTGGCTCACGAAACACAAGTTGGAGATCTTGAGATGATTTCCAGAAATTACACATAATCTCTGAGCTATTGTGGAGTAAAATAAAACCAGGAGGAATCTGTGCTGCAGACCTTAGATATCTGAACAGTCCTGTAACAGGTTTTCTTTCCCATGTGAACTCTTTCCGGTTGTTTCCTTCGATGATTCGTTTGACTCTTTGGATCTTCCTGCAGCGGAGAAACAACTTCATACCTTCAGCAGCTCATCTGGATTTCTGTTTCCATCAGACTGATGTGGAGCTTCAGCAGCAGGAAGATAATCCTCGTTTCTGCTCAATTATTTAGCTCAACACCGTGTTCACCATCAGTTCATCACGTGACCAAACTCATGGAAAATTTAAGGAGGAGGTCTGGAGGACACAAACACAGACTCCATCAGCCCCGATGTCTCTGTTTAAATTTGTTTTTTGTGTTTTCAGGTTTTCTTCTGTTTGTTTGTCAGTGGGATGTTTCACCGAGCTTTACCTCGCCCACACACATCATCCTTGTCTTTTCTGCTCCTCTTCTGTCCATTATTACAAAAATAATCTTCTTTCTGAGAGGATAAAACCTGCAGGACTTTAGCTGATCAAACAGATATAAATATATATTTATTTGTCTGAATAAAACATTTAACAAAGCAGCTCTTTGTAGGCCCATGTTTCTGTTTTATTATTGAGGTTTTTAGTTTTCTTTGATTTGCTCCTCAGGCCACAATATTCATCTAATTTATTATTGAGAAACTGAATCAAATACAAAATATTATGATGAAGTTTGTTTTTATAACGTCACACTCTTCGTAGGAAACTGATTTACAGGAATGATGAATAAGAAAATGTATAAAAACCTGACTGATGTAAATAGAACTAAATGATTTTAAAGGAACAACCTGTCAAACATATTTAGTTTCTGCTCTTTGGCTCCTGCTGGGAGATTTAACACCACTGTTGTAAAAATAAAACCTGCTTTGTGCTTTCATAGTTTTATTTTGAAAGGTGGCAGACGATGATTTATAAAAACTGACCAAAGAACCTGTTTGTGTGCTGCTCGGAAACAGGAGAACATGAAGATGAAACTTAATTCTCGGCTGTAACCGGACCAAACGGTCCCGGTGGAGACAGGACAGGTCCAGGATGAAGGACAGTGGGTGTACGGTGGCCCTGGAGGGCCTCTATCGGGCCTTTGGTATGTCTTTTGTTCTCTTTGCATTTCTCGATGTGTTGGTGTTTTTCTCTTGGCTTGGATTGCTGCAGGTTCTGTTGGGGTTTAGTCCGGTGGCTCAATTGGTTCTTTGGGATTCTTTAGTTATGATTATTAATAATATGATCACTGTTACTGTTGTTTATAGTAATCTCTAGTTTATTTTCACGACTGTTGTTACTGTCATTACTACTGGTTTCAGTACTTTCATTATTATATTTAAAGGCTGTTGATATGAAACTGCTGAAAATAGATTACAGAGCAAAATAACAGAATGAAGAAAATGTCTTTATTAATCAACAGGAATGTCCGTTTTGTTTTTTCTTTCTTTCCTTTAAAAATTATTACTTTCTTCCCCCTCTTGTTTTTGTTTGTTTTGAATTATTGCCTCCTTATGCAATAATAACTAACTAAACATTTGTCACAGGGAGTCACCTCTGTCATCTGGAAGCGAGCACACATTTTATTTAACTGCTTTTTGCTAAATGAGGAACAGAGGAAGATCCTATCTAAAGCACTCTGCATCAAAGCAAAGCAAGAATGGTTGCTTCAGCTGAAATACAGGATGCTGAAAACCTGTTTGTTTGTTTAAATCAGCTGTTCTGAAAAGCTTTGTGATCATTTAGGCCATTAGTGGAGAGAGATGAGACCACTGGTATGGCAAGCCAAGAGGCTCACAAATGGCATGCTTAGAAATGCTCTATGGCAGGCCATTTGTGTATTTTCATGTTTTAAATAGAACCTAGTTTTCAAATTATTCAAATTTTATTTTATTTAGTTTTGTTACTTTTTGTGGTATTTAATAAATTTATCTTTTGACACTTGGAATAATTAAACTTTTTTAGTTTTATCATTTGGTTAATAGTTGATGAATCCTCCCTTCCTGTACACGACCTGCTATCTTAGAGCCTTAAACGGAACAAGGAGGATTTGTTTTCTGTCTCTGCTCCTCAGGTTATCGTCTGTTTAAAACGAATGAGGAAAAAAAATTGGCATTTGTTTCTTTTTCTGTCAAACCAAACGTCGACTTACTGCTCCTCCTCGAGTTTCTGGTCTTTGAACGAGAGGTTCCAACATTTATTCAGCTTTAAACCAAACTTTAGAAAACTTCACAATGTTTTTGTGTCTAAGATTTGTGAACCAGACAACAGGGTTGATATTCAGGTGCTGCTCGGTGCCGTCAGAGAAGAGGTTTAAATCCAGCAGGCAGCCGGAGTAAACTGGCGAGTTGTTGGATCATATGTTCCCGTCTGTGTGCCAGATAAAACCCGGACCAGCTGGAGTCGTGATGCTGGCAGCAAGATAAAATAAGAATCTATAAAACATGTGAAAGTGTCTGAGAACAGGAGGAAAATCATCATCGTCGCTTCAGTTTTAGGAAGTTTTAAAATAATTTTCATCTCATCCTTTGATTGATAAATTTACTGTTTTGATTTGTATCTTTCAGCTGCAGCAGATAAAAATGACTTTATATCATAAACAGACAACAAAAAATAAATAATTACTCTAAATAACTAATCTACACCAGCATAATTACTCTGTTTCTGTTACAGATTATAAGATATAGAATATAAGATAGAATAAAAAAACAATTTACTAAAAGTATTTATTTACTGCAGTTCCTTCCCTAGAAATCCTTTAGTTACCATGACAGATAAAAGGTGAGAGAAATTTATTTCCCTCTTTACCTTAAAATAATTAGTTACCTGAAGAAGAAAAAACTTGTTTTCTCAAGATAACTGCTTTATTTTGTTCTAGAAAAGTCAATTATTTGATGAAAACTACGAGATGTTTAAAAATCTGTTTAGAAAAGGAAACCTTTTGACACTAAGGATGTGATTTATGTACTATGATGTAATGTAATACATTAGTACACTTAAGTTACCAACCTGTTGATGCAGATCTGTTAAATATAAACCCACAGAAGTGATAACAGAAATATTAACATATATCAATAAGTTTTCACCTTAAAACATCTGTTGGACTAAATGAAGACATGTTGGACAAATGATCCGAACCTTGTGATGCCATGGACCTTTTTATTGATTTGTTTTGTTCATGTTTCACAACAGCAGCAGTGACTTTGTCACTTTTTTATTTTTGGTGCTCCAGGTGGGTGTGTTGGATTTCATCCTCCAGAGCAGAGCGGTCTCGGTGCATCGCCTGCATGTGCAGAAGCAGTGTACAGCACGAAGCCGACCTGGATGAAATGCAACGTCCACTGGACTGACAGACCACCAGATGAGTTTCACACTGAGCTGATCAATACTGTACACAAAGAGGCTATTCATCACAGAGCTGCAGGGAGGGGGGTCCCAGTTTCACCTCAAAATGGATGCCTTTCATTTAGAGGACGAGCTGGAAGCAGCCATCTTTGATGCAGTGGAGAAAACTGCAGTCAGACTGCAGGATTTCTCTTTTTTAAAGACACAATTTCTGCTTACGCCACAGAGACGAGCAGTGCAGCCACTCTGAGGTGGATTGTTGCCTTCATCAGCTTTTTAACTTTCCTTTCAAGAACAAATTGATGCCACTGTCATGTCTGAATGTTAAATGGGTTGTTAGTCTCATTGTGTAAGAAACACACACCTCATCACGACCCATTCTTATAAGCTTTAAATGTGCACTTGAATCAGTTAGCAGAAATCCTTCAGCATCTTAAAAACCCTCAGAGAGGTTTGAACGCTTTAAAATGTTTCAAGATGTTGCATTTAAACCCAAAACCTAAAGATTTCTTTCACTTAAAGTCGTGTTTATGTTCAAACTAAACAACTGGAAAGAAAGGAAATTAAAGCAAGATTCAAAAGTACCAAATATTTTCAAATCAGTCCCAAAACCTGATCTTTGGTCCATTTGAGGGTCTTCAAACCTCCAAACATAAAATCTGTCCTCCATGAAACCACAGAACCCAGCCCAGCATGTCAGTAAATACATCATAAAGATTCCCAACCCTGACAACTCCCCCCATAAGACCCAACTGGAATTATTTTCTATGGAAAGGCTGCCTAAACTATAACATTTCTTAAACCAAGCAGATTTTTGTGTTTGTGGAACTGAACAGCAACTCAAAACAGCCCAACCTCTAATCCCCATAAAAGACCCAACTTTTATTATATTCAACAGAAATGCTGCTGGACAAGTACTCAGCCCTAACCATCGATGTCTAGCCCTAACCATC
>JAOXNZ010000085.1:694103-706930 GCA_028566095.1 Kryptolebias brasiliensis
GTTCTACAGGGTTTATGGAGGAGATATGAAGAGTTAAAAAGAGCCTTCACTTCCTGTTTGAAGCTCAGATCCAATGGGAGTCAATGAGAGTTTGGGTGTGTGACCTCTGACCTCAGAGGAAACCATCAGTCCTCCAGCAGAGAGACACACTGGGTGGACGAAGACAGAAAGACTGAAGTCTGGATGAAGAAACGGGAGAAGAAGACAGATTGTGGGAATAAGAAGATTTTGCAAAAATAGTTCAACTGAACATTCTGTAGAAAAATCCTCCATCTTGAGCTGATCTGTAGGACGGACAGAAACTGAAAACTAAACTCAGCTCTTCTTTAGCTTTAATCGTTTAAATCGTATTTTTTCACCTCTTTAGCTGTAAATTACATTTTATGATAGAAATGTTGTGGTTCTGCAGGACCCAGATGTGTCTTTCTATTTGGACCTGGCAACCCATAATCCGCAGCAGCACTTCCGGTTGGATGATTGTTTTTATTTATAGCAAATCAGCTGTAATTTAATCATTTCTCAACTCTTAAAATCCTTTTAAGTTTGAACGTTGATCTAACAGAACTATAGTTTATTATCATTAAGTTATTTTTTATAAGTTAAAACTTATCAGTTTAACTCTGAATAAAACATCTTTCTATTGCTGTAAAAATGTGAATTTTCTAAATTAAACTGCACTACAATGAAATAAAATACATAAGTCAGTTCTGAGTCAAAAATATTATTAGAAAAATAAGTTTAATTCATGATGCTGTACAGTATAAAACATTTCATTTACAAAACTAAAACAAATTAGAGACAAAAACATTTTGACTCTTAAAGCTGGAGATCCAACAGAGTCATTAGTTTAAAATAAAACTGTTAAAAAAAAAAGCCGCACAATCTTTTTCACAAGTTGAGTGTTTTTTTTTTATGGTAACACTTCAGACAAAAAGGCAGCAAAACATTCATGGAGATAAAATCAGGTTTTAAAGGACAAAAACAGAATAAATCTAAAAAAACAACAAACAGTTTGTACTTTCCTACAATTCCCAGAATGAATCAGGATAATTATAAAGTCTGACGTTTACATTAAAGATCCAGAAAGTTCAGTTTACCTCTGGATGACCCACACATGTGCTGACAAGAGACTTAAAGAGACAAAAGTGTTTGAATTTTTTATTCTTAAGATTTGGGTCTAATTTTCTGAAAGCTGAGTTCAGTGATGCATTGTGGGATTTGTAGGAGGGAAACAGAACAGAAACAGGCTCAGTCATCATTTTCAGCTAAAAACGTTTGTTCAGAATCTGATTTTAATCCAATAAATACAGACGTGTTGCCTGATATTCAGTCAGAACATCAGATGAATATAAAACTAGAAGCCAGAGGGTTAAAAATCTGATCCGGGTCAACCCCAACATTTCATTTCATCAACATGTCTTCATCAGGTTCTCAGTAACCTGTCCAACAGACGGACGGACGGACGCCACTGAAAACACGACCTCCTTGGCAGAAGAAGAAAAAGATTTCTGGACGGTTGTTTTGTTTCAGGAAACAAAAGCAGCTTCAGGTTCTCCACAAACACCAGAACATTACTGGAGAAGAGACGTTCTGTGAGTAACTCATGAACAATTAATATCTTACCTGCTGCAGATAGCGCCGTGAACCTCAGTTTGGAGAAAAAGTTCAATTCTGACATGACTGATGAGCTAATGGCTAGTCTGAGGTGAATGTTGATGCTAACCTTCACACCATCATCAGTTTCACGTTCTTCAGACACATGATGTTCCTGCAGGAAGAGCTACAGAAACATTTATAAAACACCGTTTGTTTTAAGATGATTCCGGTCAGAATTTAACTCTGAGGTTGTTCAAAACGTTACCTGAACAGGTGAGATATTAACTCTCCACTACCTCTCCACAGAACCTCACTTCAGAAAGCCCAAACTGACCCTTTAAGTTCTGAGTTTCTCTTTGGTGTTTGTTTAAAGTTTCTGATTTAATGAACTGAGTTTATAACCACAGCCTTTGGAATCCTTTGGACCAGTGGTGTCCTGGTCCTGGAGGTCCACCATCCTTCATGTTTTAAATGTTTCTCTGCTCCTCAGCAGATCTTCAGGTCCTGCAGGTCAGGTGAGTCACAGCAGAGAAACACCTGAAACCTGCAGGATGGTGGTCCTCCAGGACTGGGACCGGACACCACTGGTCCACCACCAGGACGTGCTCCTCTGTGGAGGATAAATTGATTTGATGAACATGAGGTTCATCTTTAATGATCTAAAAGGCTTCGTTCAGTCTGATTTAGGAGCAGCAGCGTGAGGTCATTTCCTGTGCAAACCTGCCTCAGTTTCAGGACAGAAACCGAACCAAACTGAGGTAGTGGACGGACCGTTCAGATCACAACACCAAAGTCCAACTGAACCCCCTCCAAACCTAAAGTGCTTCATCCTGAAGGATGTCCATCATGAACTCGTCCTCAGCACGGCTCACATGGCTGATTTGGATCCGAGTGAAGGGGCGGGGCTAAAGTCCTCTGGTTCTCCTCAGATGTAGTGGCTGGAGTACCTTTGGAGCACTGAGTCAGCTGACCTTACCGTTCCCTCCGCGGGGCGGGGCGGGGCGGGGCGGGGCGGCCGGCAGCGCTCCACTCCGGGTCCGTCTTCAGAGCAACACATCAGGACCAGCCTCCACGCCTTTTTCCTGCTAGTCGGGTAACAAAAGGAGGCAGTTAGAGAATGAAAACGAGACGGCGTCACATCTACACACTCTTATAAACGGCAGCTGGAGCGTTAATCTGCACAGGAAGCATTCACTCAGCCTGAGGCGGTCACACGTGCACGCTCATGCTCCGAAGAAGCAGACAATCACACCAGGGTTCCTACACCGTTCAGCTCCTGGACTTCAACACTTTCACTGATTTTTTGTACTTTCTGGTCTTTTCTACATAATTTAAGGGTTTTCCAACCTGAGGTTCGTTCTGTGGAACTTAGATCTGATTCAGTGAAGTTCTTCAGGGGAACCTGTGGCTCAATTACAGCTCGTCAGGTTCAGTGTTTTACACCAACAACTCCCGCAGCCTTTACCTGTTTTTCTATCAAAACGTTCGGCTCATTCAGGAGGTGGCTGCTACCTGCTTGTTTTCTTTTTACAGAAAATCCTTCAACACTGAAATCTGCTTCAAACTGGCTGTTTTTAGCTTCTTCTGCTGCTTTTAGCCGAAGCTTTGCTAGATTTAACTGTACAGCTTTGTTTATTCTAGCTTTTTGCCAAAGTTATGCTAATTTTCTTAATCTTTGTTAACTTCAGTTTAGCTCATTTTAACATTTGGTTGCAGTTTAACAAGATTTAGATTTACTGTTTTGCGAATTTTGGCTTTTAGCTCCATTTTGCAGTATTTAGCTTGTTATTCAGCAGCTGGCAGTGACAGAAATGTCACTGAAAATACAATTTATTTATATTTTCCTTCCAAGAGTCAGAGTTTGGAAGCAAAGTATAACTAAATTATGGCTGGTTTAAAACTTAAACACCAATTAGCATTTTGAGCTGGAAAAGAAATAAAGTCTGGAAACACAAACAGTTTCCAGACTCCATTTTCCTGGAAAACAATCAAAACAATGTCAGAATTTTCCAGCTGGCGTAGGAACCCTGTGAAGCTGAGCTGCGACGAGTGAAACACACAGGAAGGAGAGAAGAAGTGAGCAGAAACAGGAAAAACAAATAAAAGAAACACGCACAGGTGAGTCATGCAAAGCAGTTATCTCCCATAAACATGCAGGATTAGTATCCAGGCCTGAAACAGCAAAGATCCTTCTGGGACAAGAAAAGCTCGACTCTGGGACTAAAATCAAATTGTGCTTTTATCCCTCCTCCCCCCATCAGCGGCTGAAGGAACTCGGGGCGTACGCTTGATGCTGCGGTGAATTTAGGACACCAATTGGTGAGACATTAATGTGTTTTTGGACATGAGAGGAACTCATAAGGATGAAGTATGTCACTACACATACAGAGCACTGAGACTACAGAAGTAGGTGGTTTGGAATTTGATGGCATGCAAGGTGACACTGTAGCACGTGGCCAACATCGGCAAACCTTTAGTCCACTTTCTTCCACAAGGAGCCTTAAAATTTGAAGGAGAATTTGAAGAGAGAATTTGCCGAAACATGAATTTGCAACACAATTTGAGGTTTTTGTACACGTGTGCGTCGTGTATGTTTATTAAAGCAGACAAACAGCAAAGAATACAAGCCAAAATGTAAAGCCAAAAAAGTAGGACTGCGCTGGTCCCGTTTTTTTTCTTCCGATAACAAGACACGCATTACTTTGACAATACAAATCGTAATTTCATTTGTTTTAAATACATGTTTAGGAGACATATGCTTTGTTGCTGTTAGCTATTTATAACATGGAAACCAGAATGACTAAAAACAAACAGAAAGCTAGAAAGCCAAATAGCTCCAGCACATAATTGCATCTAAAAGGTTTTTTTTAAAGTTTGCTGTGGAAAACGTTTTGCAACAATCTTAAAAAAAAAAAAAAGAGTGGGGGGAAAGAGAAGCAGTTCGCCAGAAACAGGTGGGAGTGACTACGTTTGGAGTCCAAGCGAATTTTTAAAATATGTACAAAAAGATCTTGCCAGATGTCACCAATTTGGAGGAAAAAAGGTGGAAAAAATGCAGGCAACCGTATTGAGGATTGAGGGCCAATCAGATCAAGTCTTTAAACCAAAACAAACAAAGAAAAAACAGACGGTTTTTGTATCAAAGCCCTACGGTTTACTTCCACTGCTGCCCAAAAGAATCCTGATAAAATTCCTCGTTGTCAGATTTGTAACCGGAATAGTTACCAGAATGATCACCACCGTGGAGCGGTTGCTGAGCAATGGGTTGAGAGCCCCAGTTCTGATTATTGGTCTGGCGACGTTTGGAATCTGGTTGGTTGTACCCGTCAGCTTTGCGCTTTCCTCCTACATTTCCACCGCGGCCGCCCCGCACACCACGTACCCCTCCTCGTCCTCGCGGCTGCACGCCTCCTCTTGGTCCGCGTCCGCCGCGGCCCGATCCGGACCCACCGCGCTGGGGGAAGCTGGCCCTGCTTCTGGGTCCTCTGGCCGGCGAGGCTCCGCCCCCGTAGCCTCTGCTGCTGCCCCGCCCCCGGCTCGGGGCCTGGTAGTCGTCGTAGCCGTAGTAAGGGTCGTCGTAGCCGCCGCGGTAGTTGTGGTAATCGTAGCCGTAGTAGTCGTAGTAATCCTCATAACCGTAGTAGTCAGGGGGGTAGGAGTAGCCCCCCCGGGTGGCACCTCTGCCCCGACCTCTGGTGGGGGGAGGCATGGGGGGAGGGGGAGGGTAGTAGTAGTAATCATCGTACCTGAAGGAAGAAGACGAAAACGCAGCTAAAATAATTTGGGTACAAAAATTTAATCAGCTGAGGTCAGAGGTCAGAGGCTGATTCAGCATTCACACTTCCTGTTTCTCTGTGTATTTTACTACTGCTAAACTTAGCTAGCATTTAGCTACATTTATCTTTTAGCTCAGTTTCAGCTTAATCAGCTCATTTCAGAACTCTGCAGTTTTTATTGTAATATTTTAATGAACAGAGACAGAATATCAGCTAAAATCAAGAAGAAAAACCCTCAGAAGTAACAAAATGATTTAATCATTGTGTTAAATATTCAGTCCATTAATTCTTGGTAGAGAAACGGTTTGTCTTCGTTGGTGTCCAGGTTTGGAACAGATCAGGAGGGATTTAGGCCCATTCCTCTTTACAGAAACCCTAAATCCTTTAGGTTCATTGACGGCTGTTTGGTAATCTGAAGCTCCTCCCGTCTGTCGGTCCCTTAAAGTAGCAATCTGTACCTTTAGCAGGAAAACTGCTAACCATAACGCTTCCACCTCTGTGCTTGACTATAGGGACAGTGTCTCAGGTCATACTCAGGTCTGGGTTGTAGAGGATCGGATTTATTTTATTCAACGACGGCAAACAAGTTTTAACTTTAGTGCAATGTTTATTTTTCTGGAGTTTTAGTTGATATTCTGTTTCTCTTGATTAAAATCAAACTTATTTTCCACACAAACAGTTTTTAAGGATTCCTAACTGCTGAAGCTGGACAGGTGAGACGTGTCTTACATTTGTGTTTTGGCTGCTTGTCTCTGGGCTTTACGCTCTTTCCTCTTCTGATCCGGTGGTTTGGCGAAAACGATTTCAATCGGCTCTCCCTCCAGCTCCTCCCCGTTCATTTCCTCCAACGCCTGGAGAAAAACAAAAGAAACATGGATGTTAAGACGTCCGTTCACGTCCAACAAAAGAGCGTGTCTGATCAGAGGGTGGGATTGTGACCTTCACTGCATCGTCCCTCTCCTCAAAGTGAACGAAGGCGTAGTCTTTGAGCTTCTTTACTCGCTCCAGTTTCCCAAACTGGCTGAAGGCCTTCTCCAGGATCTCCTCTGTAACACCGTTAGCAAGGTTCCTAACAAATAAAACCTTCACCTGCAGCGCAGAGCCAGACAGCCTCAGTTTTAGGTCTTATTGTTCCAGGTGTCCAATCAGTTTCCTTTTTTTAATGATTCGTTAGGCTCACCTTGGCCATGACCTCCGGGTCAGGGTCCTCGATGGGGTCGGCCCACTCCACCGTCACCAGGCTGTTCCACACCTTGACCTTCCCACTCATCAGCCGGCGGCGTGCCTGAGCAGCCGTTTTGTGGTCTTCGTACTCCAGGAAGCAGAAGCCTCGGTTCTTTTTCTTGTCATCAGGTTGGAGGTACAGAATGACATCACTTAGTCCTTCTGCTCAGAGACACAAAGAACAGGTCAAATTAAAGAGCTCAGGAGGACCTGGACCTCTGCAGATTAAACACAAACACCTGAGCTTTACCTGTGACTTTAGCGAACTCTTCAACAATCTGCTCCTTTGTTTTGTTTTTGGGGATGGAGCCAACAAAAAGACGGTTGTTGGCAACAGATATACACACACCGATGTGCTTTCCGGGACGGATCTTGTAATTATTATACTGTAACAAAACAAGGAGAATTTTTATTATGAGACGCTCTCTGATAAAGCCCCCACATCTTGCTTTAGTTTCCTACCAGCTTCACCGCCTCCTGGGCTGCTTCTTTAGTGCAGAACGTGACGAAAGCGTAGCCCCGGTTCAGGCTGCTCAGGGGGTCCATCATTAGCCTGAGGTCCCAGATCGGCCCGGCTTTCTCAAAGAGAGGAACCAGCTCATCTTCGAACAAGTCGCGGGGAATCTTTCCAACAAATATCTACAAGAAAAAGAGAGAATATTTAGACATGTGTCCAAATGACTGGAGTTTATTAAGCTGCTTTTTGTTTGATTGTCAAGCCTGAAGTTAGTTGATAAGATTTTATTTTTTAGTTTAAAGTTGAATTGCTTGAAAAGGTTCCTAATTAAGAAGAATAACAGGGATTTAAATTGAAGTTGTAATAAAAGCTGGACAAATTATCTAAGTTTTAAAAAAAAAGCTGTTTTAGTGCAAACAAAATATTTTTTTTGCAAAAAGAGTTAACTATTATAACAAAGATCAACCTGTCAAACAGTTCTTTACAGCATCAACATTCAGATCTAGTCCTGGATTATCCAGCGTTAACATTTTATCTTTACAGCGTGAAGTAATATAAACTCTATAAAATAAGATTACGTTAGAGGAATTATTTCCTGCTACAGACCCATCACAGATCAGTGTCTTTATAAAGTTCTTCTGAGTTTCTCCTCAATGTAGTAAACACGTCTAGGAGACTACAGCTCTTAAACTGACACTCAATTATAACTATAAATAGATTAAAGTTGGAATATTATGTACAGAAAATGAAGAGAAAGGAGTCATCTTTCCAGATGAAGCTGGAGGAAATGAACCCCAACCTGCTCCTGAACTCAACTGTTAAAGGCTGCACGTTTACTGGATTTACTCCTAAACAGCAGCAGTGTTTTATTTGAACCACTGAGGTTTGGTTTACTCCCGCTGCAGCAGAACGTCTGTCCTTCACAATAAGAGTCTTCAACACAAACACTGAACACTAACCTCAAAAACCTGACATTTATCACAACAACTCACATTATTATTCATCAGTAAACAGAAACTGCAGCCTAGACCTCCAGAAAAGTTTTTAGAGTATTTTAAGGTTAACTCTCAGTGTGTGTGTTGGAGACTCTTATTGTGAAGGACAGACGTTCTGCTGCAGCGGGAGTAAACCAAGCCTCAGTGGTTCAAATAAAAACACTGCTGCTGTTTAGGAGTAAATCCAGTAAACGTGCAGCCTGTAACAGTTGAGTTCAGGAGCAGGTTGGGGTTCATTTCCTCCAGCTTCATCTGGAAAGACGACTTCTTTCTCTTCATTTTCTACACCTTTACCTCTGTTCCAACGGTCGGCTGGGGCCCAGAGAACACCGACTCAGGTGGGGGTCCTCCGTACTTCCTCTGCCCCGTCGTTACATCGAGCGTGTATTGGGTTCTTTCCAGGAGCTCCTTAATTTTCGTCTCGTCTGGTCCTTTAGTGGCAGGTGTCACTTTATTCCCCTGTTTCTCTCTCTGCCTGTAGGTCTTCATCACCCCGCAGAGAAAGGCACTTTTGTTCTGGAGCAGAAACAAAAACAATGTGAACTACGTGAAAGAGAGCATAGGAACATCTCAATAAATAAAACAATGAGGAAACTTACTTGTACATGTGACAGGTCGCTCTCTTTAAACTGGACCAGAACCTGCAGAGCTCCATCTTCATTAAATTCTTTCAAAGCTTCGAGGGCTCGTTCATCCAGGTCGCTGTGTGCTACCAGACCTGACGAAACAACAACATATCCTGTCAAAGTTCTGCTCAAAGACTGTTAGACTCACATCCCTGATGATCTGCCTCTGAGCGAACCGAACAAACTTTAACTGATGGTCCAATCAGTGCCTCCGTTTCAGGCATTTTGTCAGAAACAGCCTCACCTCAGGACGTGCCGCACAAATCAGCCTCTCCAGCAGCTTAAAACAAGAAGTTATTTATAAAACCACCTCTGATCAGCTGCTGTACGGTCCAGTTACTGACAGGTGGTACCGAATCAGCTGTGAGAAGACTGAACTCATCATAGAGCAGAGTTTGGAGGAAGAGGCAGAAGTCTTCATCCAGGCCAGCCAAATGAGTCAAGTATACGTACACAACAAACAAATTTATCAGGAAGCTACAGAATAAATTGAGAGGTTTTCTGGTTGGATCTGAACTTACCTGCTACATACAGCTCATCTAGTTTCTCTGCTACTTTCTGAGACAAACCGGCGTCTAACAAAGCCTGGAAATGTTCTGAACGGGTCGTTGCAGATTTTGTGTCCATGGGCTCCTCGCTGCCGTCCCCGTTGACGTGATCTGTGGCCTTGTCTTCAGACATCTGGACATGAAAGGTCAGTTATCAAGAATTAGGTTTATGGTTAGAAAACACAAACTTCTCTAGACTCTTTCATAAAGCCAGTTTGTACCAGATTAATAACCTGTGGTTATACAAACAGTAAAACACGCTACAGGAGGGAGAAACGTGGGGTTTATCATCAACATACAGATGAGAAGAGGGCAAAACAGCAACCTTTTCACAAGAAGGTGGCTAATGTTCTCACCTGAGGAGCTGAGTTTGTACCCATCTATAGATTTACTATCAATAAGTTAAAAATCAACAGATTAATAAATAAAACCTTCAACTCAGGGCTTGACGTGATGGATGAACCAACGATGACTATATCACTTTATACACATTTAATGTGGAGGAAAAAAGAACTTTATTTTATTTGTTCATATTTTAGAAACAGCAATAGGGAATAAAATCTGGAAATGTTTTTTTCCTCCATAATTATCCAGAAAAATGCCAAAATCCTATTCAATATTTTTGAAAACTTTGTAAGAATTCTGAATAGAAATTCCTGTAATTTAGCACCAAAAGAGAAATACAAAGATGAATTTCATGACTGTTTTTGACAGGTGGCAGTAAATCACACTTCATCTTCAGCCAGACCTATGAAACTAAAACTACTTTGAATCTTTATTTATAAACCAAAGGCCTGCACAAAGACTAATGTAGAAAACAGTAATAATTTAAACCAGTGGTCACATGAAACTACCTCCAGAAATCAAACAAAACTTATAATTTCTGATGGCATATTTTCACTGGGCTTGTTATAAAAGATATAAACAATAATCATAAATGGGGGAAAGTAGTATAATGTGAATTTAAGCTGTTTGTTGTTATGTCAATAATCATTTACTACTGTGGATTATTTAGGGCTCAGATACTCCAAACGTCACTTAATAACAATTAATACAAATACAGTAAAAATCATCTGGAATATAGTTTAATAAAAGGTGAATAAAAATCAGAATAACTCTTTAAACTGAAGGTTTTTCCATCCTAATCTGTGTAATAAACATAAACTACAACATTTTCACAGCCCACGTGTGTCCTGTTCTCCTTTTACACCTGCTCAGGTGAGCCAACAGCGGAATAATCTCGTTTAGCCTCCTTGATGGGTCGGAACCAGCTGGTTCAAGCGTGTTTGGCGCCATCACGGTTCGGTGAACACCGTTAGAACGAGCTGCTGTCATCTCTTACGGAACC
Source organism: Kryptolebias brasiliensis (assembly GCA_028566095.1). Lineage (NCBI taxonomy): Eukaryota > Metazoa > Chordata > Actinopteri > Cyprinodontiformes > Rivulidae > Kryptolebias > Kryptolebias brasiliensis. The sequence continues at coordinate 704,674 of JAOXNZ010000085.1, forward strand.
AGAACCCAAACACAGAAACAACCCCCATCTGCGGGGCTCTTTGAGCCGCAGCCTCTGGGCTCTGGAAGCTAACGGTGTCGGTAAGAGCCAACAGGTTTCCACCACACCTGGGAGCGCGTGGTAGCAACCACAAGCTCGAGCAGGCCGTGGTGCTCACCGCTCCTGCTGAGATTCAAAATACAATCTCATGGCTCCTTTTAATCACCTACACGTAGCTGAGTTTACGCTAAATTTGCAGCATTATCCGAATAATTGCGCATCAATGAGAGGGAGGCTGTTTTTCCCCTAAAATGCCGGTTAGCCATCATCATGGTGGTCCTGTAGCAGAAGCCGGCCACGCAACGCGCCCAACGTCAGCGTGCACCAAATACACTCCGAAATATGTGCTTTTTCCTGCTACCTACCATGCAAATTTAAGTCTGGGTGCACGATGCTGATCCGCCGTGATGGTAATAGTCCAAATTAAGGGAAATTGTAAGGCCGACGGTTCTCAGATTGGTTTCTTTATACCAGGGGTTAGAAAATGGCGGCTGTGTAACGTCGCGAGCTCTGCTATCTTCCTTTTAGAATAAACAGGGTTTCTGAACGAGGTCTTCAGGGGCTACCCGGTGTTTGGTTACAGTTAGCTGTTAGCATCGCTAACAAACCACAGCAGTAAAGTCAGCGCTTTTTGGCTGAAATATGCTGTTTTTATTCAGCGCCACGAATGATTGTGCTGTCATGAGTAACGGTGACACCAACCCAAACAATAATTACCCTGACGTTAACAACACCGAGCCAAACCTGCAAATGGAAATTAGCCCGTATGGCTAAACCTGACACAAGAACATATTGTACTTTTGTTGTACTGATTTTGTATTGATTTAATACGCATCGTTACTCGTTTAAATAAACAGTAACCTGAACCCGATGACTGAAATCGGGACCATTTGGCATAAAATCGGTTTTGTCGCCAGTGCTTTTGTTTTTTCGCTACAACACTGGGCGCATGCCTTTTTAGTCAGCCGGGCGATGACCCGGTTGGAAGTGAAGACGGGCAGCAAAAGAGGCCGAGACTCCGCCTGCCCGGTTAACCGCTTTGTCAGCCGGGCTACAAATGATGTGCAGCTACTGGCTCAGACAAACTGCAATATTTCTTTAATTTTAACTTCCTTCTTTATATATAGCTTCTAAGAAAGTCCCTTAAACTTTTAAAATGGTCTTGAGCGACAGATACCTAAGATTTCTTAAAAGTATTTAAAACTTTTCTTCAAAAAGTGGCTGTTTTTATATTCTCAAATGATGCTGGTGTGCTCTGACTAGCTGTTAAACCCCAGCAGGAGTTATGTTATAATCCTAATGATAAAAGCTTAGTTGATCTATATATTGCCTCTTCTTTTGGCAGTTTTACAGTCTCATTTTTAATTTTACATTTTATTTTAACTACAACTTTCTGTCTGTTGTGTATTTGTCTTTTTACCTAATAAAGTTTTTTAAAAACACCCGGTTCTGTCACACGCGGCGGGGGCGTGGCTTGCACGCTATTGGCTGAGCGCGAATTTTCAAACATAACAGCAGCAGTTCGGAGGAGAAACGCGACATTAAAAATGCCAATTTAGTGTTGAAAATTATTTGTAAACTCGGTCAAGTTTAACTTTTTAACCGTAAACCGCTCTTTTCGGGCGTTCTGCAGTGAAAGTGAAATGAATATCGCCACGTATATACAGTAAGTCTCAGGAGAAAGCGAACATTCATGGGTGTTAGCCTCTAGCTGCTAGCTGTAGTTGGTTAAATTCCTGTTTTATCATTATTACAAATAACTGTTTAACATTGCGCTCCCTACTTTAATGTCGACTCCATTTATCCCTTTTAGGCGTTTTGAAAACAGTTTGTCCTCATACACAGGAGACGATCTTCTGGATCCGTGGGACAAGTGAGTCCTTTATTTAGTTTTTATTTGTCCAGCAGACATCAAATCTGAAATGCTTCAGAGATGATACTGAGGCAGCCCAGATGAAGGGAAATGAATCTGACATTTTCTCTGTAGGTCCTTCATCAGATGTACATAAACACTAAAAGTTCTTTATTTTAAAGGCTTTTATTATTAAGATTTTACTAAGTAATGACTTCACGTAATGTGCTTATTGTGCTGCAACAATTTTATTAAATCTGCAGTGAGAATAAGTTTGATAATATTCCTTTTATATGATTTAGATTTTTGCACAATGTTCAGACTTCTTGACACTGAATTAGTGTCAGCTGATAACTATAGAGGTGG